>MNCI01027046.1:803486-844893 GCA_015680685.1 Gnetum montanum
GAACCACTGAAGGATCTCAAGAAAGAGGTTGTTGTAGGTTGTATTTGTTCAGTGAGTCCCAGTTTTTCAATGATGGAAAAAGGTATTACATTTGTTGTTGCACCATCATCGACATGCACCCTACGTATTTTGAAATGATCAACCTGTATTGTTATGAACATAGGGGCTGTGGTGATTTCCCTTGTTTTCTCATCTAGCTTAATGTCCTCAACGTGGAAGTCTATGGATGTGGTCTTCGATTCCTGAAGTTGTGGAGATAATACTGCATAAATGGATGGTTCATCTGCAGGAAGATCCTCACTAACAGGAATTGAAGTTAGCATCCGTACGAGAGCCTCTCGATGTACTGGTGAAGTCATTACTAAGTCATACAAACTTAAAGAAGTATTCTTTTGTTTTAAGGCTTGTGTGACCTGGGTCAATGCATTAGCTAGGTCTTTACCATTTGGGACATTCTTATCAGTAGAGATTTGGTCCATTTGACTTAACATTCGTATTTCTCGTGGAGGGGTTTTTACGTTAATAGCTAAGAATGTTGGGTTTGGGATATGACTTGTGACTTCATCTTGGTTTTGGTGACTTGTACTAGGCTCATTAATGGATGAACTCATGGGAACGGTGCTTAGCAGTGTAGGCTTTGGCAGTCCTAATTCATGTCCATGGTTTTCTCTCTCCATGTGCTCTCTTTTTTCTTTTTCCAAGCGCTCTCTTATTAGCCTATCGGCAAGATGTTCTCGCAAAGGTTGTCGAGAAGTGGAGGTGGGTTATGTGCTAGGGTGTTTTGGCACCCAGACCACAAAGGGGAGGGGTCAGTTTTTAGATGGTATGTTTGTCGTGGTGGCAACCGAAGGAGGTATGCGGATGATGAATGGTTTTGATGGTGTGGGGGACATGCGTGTGGTAAAAGGGGTTTGAGGAGATGTTGGGGTAGGTGTGTTTTCTGAAGGCCTCCAAATCACAAAAGGTCTTCGCGGAATTTCTTGTCTGTTTTCCATATGTATAGTATTAATCACATATGGGGCATCATTGGTTTTGGTATTGAGAGGATCTTTGTAGACCCCCATGGATTGGTTTTGAAGCCTTACTAGGTTTGTCTCATTGAATACTACTTCACCTCCATCTATCATGTGTTGTATGTCTTGTTTTAACGCAAAGCAGTAATCAGTCCTATGACCACACCATTGGTGATATTCACAAAACCTATCTAACCAAAAGCCTTTTGGAATGGGAGGTTCGTTGGTTATTGCTAAGGTTGGATTTTTGGCCAATTCGCAAAAGCGAGCATGTCTTTGTGAGGCTGTAGGAGACATTTGTTTGTGTTGAATTAGCCTAGCCTTTATAAGTTGATCAAGCAGTTGTGAAGGCTTCATGGACAATGGTGTGTATTGAGCAGGGTCTTTCCTTTCAAAGGTACAGGCATGACCTATGTTGTTGTTTCTATTTGAGGAATTTCTAGGTATATGAGTGGGTGTGGTTCTTTCATAGTTGTTTGGGATAGTAGGTTGTTTTCCCTCAGCCATTGCTGCTATCGTTGTTTTGGATTTATCTTTCCTCATGTATTGGCTCCTAAAAGCTTAGGAGGCTGGGTCATTACTTGTTTGTGCCACTTCTTCTATGTCTTTGATTTGTACGAATGCTTGGCTCAATGTGTGGGCTTTCAGGTAGTAAAGTTTTGACTTAACAAAGTCATTCACAGCTGATTTGAGGATTGTGAGTAAATATATTTCGAGGATAGGTTCGTGAAGTTCATTTAAGGTTGCACTCCACCTTTGGATAAATTTCTGGGCTGGCTCTAAAGGCGCTTGTTTAATTTGAATCAAGCTATCTAATGTGGCTTCAGGTTTCAAATTGTACTTGAAACGGGTGACAAACTGATGCAGCAAATTCTCTAAAGAAGATATGGAGCTACGTGGTAAAGATCGGTACCAGTTTAAGGCTTTTCCAGTTAAGGACATTGCAAACACTTGCAAAATTACATGAGGCCATGGTTGAAGTAAAAGGCTTTCAGTTCTAAATATCACTAGGTGGGCATTTGGGTCTCCCTCTCCATTGTACTTGGTCAACTGAGGTAATGAGATTCCTTTTGGCAAGATCAAGGGTGGAACTGAGGGGTCAATTGGATCATCTTGATAGAAATCTAGTACCTTGACTTCCTCATTATTGAAAGTTTTAAGGCGTTTTAATTCTTCTGCCAACGAGTGCATCATTTTTTTGTGTCTACCCATTCTTAGGCAGTAGAAAAACCAGTGGATTGAGTGGATTGTGGATGATAATGTTTAATTGTTGCATTTTTTGTGGAAAGGAAGGTTGTTGGGCTAACATTTGTTGTGGTGGGATGGTATTCGAAACCAAGACTACTGGTGGAACCCACTGCCTAGCCACAGGTTGTGAGGTAACACCTTGAACATGTTGGGTAGGAGTAATCAATGGTGCCCTATGAATTTACATCTGGGGTATGTAATGGGTGGATGTGGAAGCTGGTATGACTGACGGTATTCCAATTACTTGAGGTTGGAGGATTGACCCTACGTTGGTTTGGGTGAGTTGTTGGGACTGTACTGGTGGAGGAATGATGGAAGTGGACGCATCAGAGTAAATGTTATTGAGCACAGAGAAGATAGGAATGGAATGGGGAATAGGTGTTCGAGTGTTTGCAGATGAAGAAGGAAACACAGTTTCTTCTAGGAAAGGATGGGATAATAGGTTTGTGTGGGCATGGGGGCTAACAATATGGTATGATTATCCATGTTCAGATTGGGCTGCGAAGTTATCTTCTTCGTCTTGAGACTCTATGGGAGGTAGTTGTAAGGCTTGACTTCTAGTCATAAGAAGTTGGGATATGAGTTTATGATGGTTTTCAGATAGTGGGATTATGTCAAAAGCTGAAGGGATAAACTCACGTCCTCCTTTATGGATGAATTCATATTCTCGCTTAACTTCCCTCTCTATACAATCAATGGGTAGGTTGGCTTGGATTTTGACACAGATAAAATTATACTGTTCGGGTGTAAGAGTTGCGTGAATGAGGCCTTTGCCTTGTAGCCTGAGGGATTGGCGTGTAGGGCCTTGAGGATTTATGCGTTCAATAACGGTTATGGATTCTGTAGCAGTCACAGGGTTTGAAGCTTCAGCCCCAAAGTCAGCAATTGGTAGTGTTACTGGGTTGATTTGGGAGGATTCCATGATAAACGTGAATGGACTGGGGTAGACGAATGGAGTTGGATCGTAAGCAATTGTAGCATGGGGTGACATAAGCTTAGTGTGATCAACAGGGATGAAGAGACTCAAATGGGCAAGATGGATGAGTTTTGAAAGGGAGTGAGGTTTTAACCAATAACATGAAAGTGGCCCTCCTTCTAGCGCCAAAAACTATACTGACCTAAATCATCGGTGTAAGGCTGGAAGGGAAACAGACACCGAGAGATCATCGGGCAGCCACAGCTGACCCTGCCTTCGCCCGAGGGCAAGCTGGAAAAGTAAACGAAGGCAGAGTGCCTTGGATGGTTTGCATGCAAATCAACTAAGGACTTCCTCGAGCGTAAGCTACGGCTAGCACTGGGGTTATCGTAAACAGTATGTAAACGGAATGCAAACAGCAATACGAAATGTAAATAAAGCGTACTGAATTATGAATAAAGCATAAACAAAGTTATATTTGTAAAGCATAAACAGAACTAAATAATGTAAATGGGAGGCAATAATGAAACTGTATTATATTGTTTTATAAAAAATGTGCACCGGTCAAAGTGTAGTTGCACAAGTGTGAATGGCAAGTCAAATGCCTAGCCCCGGGAAGATATGACACGATGATGCGACGATGAAGTAGGATGAACGTGAGAAGAACTTGGAAGCCAAAAATTGGATGTGCCGAGCGCCCAAGGATTGCAAGTTCTATCCTCCTTCAGAATTTCCAATCTCTCCAATCTTTGCTTCTTCCTCTCCCTTCTCTTGCCGCTTTTGCTTGCTTCTCTTGCCGCCCCCACCCCCCCCCCCCCCCCCCCCCCCCCCCCCCCTTTTCCAATTTGTGTGAATTGGTAGGGTATTTATAGGGTTGGGCTAGGTTTTAGCTAGGGTTTGGCTAGGGTTTGCTTTGACCAAGTTCAATATATTTTACAATTTGTGGATCATTCAAGCCCATAAAAAAAATACAAATTAGAAAAACAAGCCCTCAAGCAATAAAAAAAATTTAAAAATTTAAAAAGATTAGCTCCAACTCTAGCCCGCTTGGAAAAATTATATTTCTTTTTTTTTGTTGAATATTTGGCCTGCTTTTGCATGGGCTTTCATATCCCTTTGCCATTTTATAGATTTCTTGAAAAAGAAAATCAAGAAGGATTAACACTGCCTCGCTTGTCTAGCATCCAACGTGACTTGCAGTGTGACCTACAGTGTAACCTCCAAAACTTGCAATTTTGGGCTGAAATTTGGAATTTCTAAAGGCTGGGACCCATAGTTATCAATAGTGGACCTTGAGGATGACTTACACCCTTAAAATCAAGTCATTTTGGCTCAGTTTTGGGGCTCTAAAAATTGGTGACGCTGATCCTTACGCTGTGCAACGTCTGAAAAAGTAACCCTAGCGTCACCAAGTCAAAATGGCACATTTGAGACCCTAATCTTGATTTTTTGGAGGCTGGGAGCTGCTGGGGACCTTGGTGAAGGTCATGGGGGGTCCTTGTGCTCAATTCTGGCCTGTTTGAACTCAATTTCGAGGCTCCAAAAGCTGGTGACGCTGATCCTTACGCTGTGCAGCGTCCGAAAAAGTAACCAAAGTGTACTTAGCCAAAACCAAACATTTTGAACCTAAAACTTTTGATTATGGATGCTAGAAGTTGGTGCATTCGCCTGTGGGCCCCGGTTGGACCTTGCCTATTGAATCATGGACCATCGGCGGCTGTTTCGGAGGCCTCCAAGTTTGGTCACGCTGTACTCATGTTGGGCAGCAGCATGACTTAGCTTGATTCTTGTCTAAAAGTGCTAGGCCAAAATTAGTGGTGTTTCAAAAGCCATCGTTGATTTAACGCCACCAACAAATCTCAAAGAATTACGCAGGTTACAGGGCAGGCTTCAGTTCATCAAGTGGTTCATTTCAAAGTTAACAAATAAATTACACCCCATGCAACATCTTCTGAAGAAGGGTGTCAATTTTGAATGGACCGATGACTGCCAGCGTGCATTTGACAATTTAAAAGAAGAGCTGCAACATTTACCAACGGTTTTCCCACCACAAAGGGATCAGCCTTTCTACATTTATCTAACTAACTCAGACATGTCCATAACTACATTACTATGCCAAAAAAGGAACGATGGGTCTGAAGCCCCTATCTATTACCTTAGTCACGCCTTATTTGTGTACAAAACAAGTTACAACGAAGTGGAGCGTAACTGTTTGGCATTAGTTTTCGCACTTAAAAAATGTAGGCATTATCTTTTCCATAGTCAAGTCAACATAATTTGTAAAAGTAATGTTCTGCGTGCTATCTCCAACAATATGTATGAAAGTAGTAGGATAGCTCGTTGGAAAGCTATCACAACTGAGTTTGATTTACATTATGTTGGCCAGTCATCCACCAAAGGCCAGGCCATAGCTGACCAATTAGCAACGTCGCCGATTAACAATCAAGCTACAATAGAGCCAAAATTCCCAGATGAACATGTACATAGTTTAAGCCCTGTATCAACAGGTCTTGAAGCAGCGTTATGCTTCAACGAAGCTTCAACCACTAGAGGCGGCAGTGCCACCGCCGTTATTACTCTTACCCCCGAGGATGTGTGTCCATCGACTTATTGCCTAACATTCCCTTGTACAAACAACGTGGCAAAGTATGAGGGGCTCTTCAGAGGGTTGTTGACAGCCAGAGAACTTAAAGTTCAACACCTGGCAATCCGAGGCAATTCGATACTCGTCATCAATCAAATCATAGGAGTCTACGCCTGCAAGGCTATGCACCTATAGCCCTATTGCGATATGGTTAAAGATCTCTTGAAACAATTCGTGACAATCGATACCCAACACATGCTGTGCAACAAAAACGTTGTTGCCGATGCACTAGCAACACTGGCGTTAAGCGTGCCACCACACTTGTTTGCCACTTGGCCCACTTTAATGATAGAATGTACAGAGCCTATCATTCAAGTGATGCAAATTTCTTCATTAAACGTGGAAGGAACGTCAGAATGGTATGACAACATTAAAGCTTACCTTCTGCATGGCGAACCACCGCACGAGCTAACACATGCGCAAAAAGATGCAATGCGCAAGTGTGCCAGGCAATATGTCATCCTTGGAGACAGTACTCTCTGTAGACGCTCCTTCGATGGGGTATTGCTTACCTGCGTTAACAGTGACCAAGTACAGCAAATAGTTAATGAAGTCCACGAAGGCCTGTGCAAAGGACACGTAGCCCCGCGAGCAATGACTACTAAAATCAGACGCTTAAGGTACTATTGGTCGTACATGGAAAAAGACTACCTTGCCAAGGTTAAGACATGTGACACGTGCCAGTGTTACGCAAATCTAATACACGTGTCACCAACTGAGTTACACACTACCCAAATTACTTGGCCATTCCAACGATGGGGACTGGACATCATAGGTCCCATCTCACCTAAATCTTCAGTAGGTCATAGCTTCATTATCACCGTCACTGAGTATTTTACAAAGTGGGTTGAGGCTATCCCCCTACGAAAGATTACATCTCGACAGGTTTTCCATTTCATCTTAGATAATATTGTAACCAAATTTGGACTCCCTATGACTATTGTGATTGACAACAGACCACAATTTAGTAGCACAGAAACCAAATCTTTTTGCAATAATCTTGGTATTAAGCAATCTTGTTCTTCACCTTATTACCAACAAGCAAATGGTCAAGCAGAGGTGACAAACAAGGTGATCATCAATTTACTCAAGAAAATGCTCAACAGTAATAAGAAGCGGTGG
Organism: Gnetum montanum; assembly: GCA_015680685.1. NCBI lineage: Eukaryota > Viridiplantae > Streptophyta > Gnetopsida > Gnetales > Gnetaceae > Gnetum > Gnetum montanum. The sequence continues at coordinate 810,430 of MNCI01027046.1, forward strand.
GATGAAAAAATCCTCTATGTGCTATGGGCGTATCGTACAACGTGCAAAATAGCCATAGACAAGATGCCCTACAGCCTAGTCTACGGATCTAAAGTAGTGTTTCCCTTGGAATTACAAGTTCCCTCATTGCGGATGGTCCTATCAATGGTTATAAATGAGACTCAACATAATGAGTCTAGAATCGTGGATTTAGACTCAGTGGAAGAGAAACGCATCCAGACGCTCGACACCATTGAAAAATATCAGGATAAATAGAAACAAAAGCATCGGCACAACCTGCATCAACGACCGATCGAGAAAGGAGACTTAGTTCTCAAGTCCATTCTGCAAACTAGGAAGGCCCTTTCTTGGTCATCGGCGGATACAGCAATGGAGCATTCAAGTTAGCAAACACCAACGACAACGAACTACCAAATCCGATGAATCATCTGTACCTAAAGTGGTATTACATCTGAACATCGACTCAGCTCAAAATCAGGTAACAAACGTCCGCTACGACGTAAAACTGGCAAAGTTTTACACGTCTGCTATGACATAAAACTGACAGCTCTTGTACGCATCCACTAAGACGCTAAACTGGCAAAGGTAAGCACACGTCTGCTGAGATACTAAACCAGCACAGACTTGTCCCTAGGACACGACATAAAACTGACACCCACGGCACAGTCTGCTAGGACCATAAACTAGCCCTTCCATCGTCCGCTACAACATAAAAATAGCAGATTCCAGTCTGCCCAAACATTAAATCAGGACCACAGTCTACTGGGACTTAAAATCAGCAATGGTCAACCAGGACCTAAAACTGGAATCTGTCAACAAGCCATCCATGAAGCAAGTCAGCGTGATCATTCTTGAACTGCATCCCTACCAGATGGAGTGGGTAAGGCGTTGGGACAAACATAACGTCGTTACCTCGTCGGCATTCTGTTGATTCCTCGGACACGCCGAAAAGCATACTACTGATCCCTCGGAGATGTTGCTACGACAGCCACTTCGTAGTTGCACCTCCTAGGATATATTTTACTGCTTGGGACCCCGAAAAAACCGCGGCCACCCATAATCTCAGCGGCCTCCATCCATCGCCATCACCAGATTCTGGCTTGGCAGATTCATCTGACATGTTCTTTGCAAAGTCATTCAAGCCAGACGAATCTGGCTGTCGACGACAACTACAAGAACCGTAGCATCAACATTGAGACCCTTGTTCTAGGCTCCTCTTTCGTGGTCTATGTCTGCCTTTTCGCTTTGGACGACGCTTGTTTCAACAGCCTTCCTCCTTAGCGATCAGGACATTTGTTTCTGGCTTTCTATTCTATGTTGTGTTTTCCAGGTTACTTGTTACGACAATGTTGATCGAGAATACTTTCATTGGAAGCTGAGGTGTCATGGCGTTCAGAGGTAGCTGCTCAGACTAGCCTAGTCACTTGGAAGTGCAAACCCTACCTCTCCCAAGTACCTTACCTTGTTTTCCTCCTTTCCTTACCCTGCCTTCTTCTCTGCTTGTATAGAACATAAGCATTAAGTCGATCTGTTTTCATTATCATGGCCACAAACTGGCGTAACACAGCTCGCTTTGTAGTATGTAATCTACCTTTTTCCCAAAAAAAAGGGGGGGTTGGCAAAATGGATGTAAAACAACTCGTCCAGGCCATGCAGGCGTAACACAAATCGCCCTTGCAAGCCCTTCATATGCAGTATGATGGCATAACCTTTCGTAAACACATTAGCGAAAGGACGTAATGACTTGTTCGGAGAAGCTTTATGTTCATGTGTTTGAGTCTTCTCCGAACCTACCATCTCTAACTCCTGTAAGATCCCTTTTATACCCTATGGCCCTCCATCCTCGCACTTCTAAGTTTGACAGAACAACATTCGAGCAGTCTCCGATAGACGTTGTTGACACTTTTGCCTTTCCAATGTTTCGTATTCTTTGTCAACGTCTTTTGGGCAAGTCCTCTAAACATCAACAAAGAGGGGCCATTGAAACACCATGAAAATTTTGAGGCCTCGACGATTTAGCAAAAGGTTGGTGATTCAGACAAAGGATCTCAACAAAGCACGGCACAGCAAGTTCCTTTTCAGTCAAAGGTCTGTCCCACCACACTGTGTAGCACAGCATAAGCAAATTCCATAGGACGGAGCAAAGCGATGGATGCACGGTGGTAAAACTTCCAACTTTGCAAGTTATCTGTTTCAAAAATCTTAACTTTTGGCAAATTACGTTGTATTACGCTACATAGCGTAACATTACATTATGCAGCATAATGTCAGAAAACAATATGCCGCAAATGTCAGGGATGACAAATGTTCAAGGCTTCAACAAACACTTCATTTTTCTTTACAGATGCGCTATTTTATGACGGACTACGCTGTGAAACGTAATCTAGCGCAACACAGTGTAGTTCAAGCATGGACAATGGTGGCTTAATACAAGTAGCAGCAGTCTGTACGATGTGATATGCTCTCCAGCGTGTCGTTGCGTAATCCCTGTTGCCAAATTCCCGGTTTACGATGCATTACGCTTTAGTGTGTAAGGCATTGTGGCGTCGTAAGCTTCAGCAACCACCACATCAAGTTAACGGCATCTTGTAGGTTCAAGACACACATTATCTAAACTATGTTTTTCTCCTGATTTTAGCCTTATAAATATGCCAACCGAAAAAAAAAAGAGAAGGAGATTGACAGATTTTCTCTATGAGCAATTTGTTCCTCCATTGGAAATTATTGAGGACCTCTAATAGTGATTGACAAGAAAAATTGAAAGAGACCAATGATAGCAAGAATATCAAAGGTAGTTGACGAGAACCTTTGTTCAGGAACAGCTGATTGATAGACATTCTGCTTCAGGTTTGGCCTCTCTATATCCAGATCTACTAGAACAAGGTAGATTGGTTTTTACTTGTTTCATCTCTGCTTAGCTTTAGCATGCGCTTCATTCAAATCGAAGTCCATTGTAATCATTGTATCTAAATATATCTTTTTATGGATTGAATCCCAGATCTTGAGATTCGATCACGTCCCAAAGCCGATCTGTTGTCTTCTATTTGTACTGATTCTGCAAATCGTTCTAATCAATTACGTCTTCTCTTAATTATCTCCGAAATTAACAACGTTGCAACCTCCTCAAAAAGAACTGTAAAGAATCATTATTCTTTCATTCAAATATCGCAAAATTTTTTACTGATCAAGTAAGTCCCTATCTAATCGACAAGACCGTTTAGGGCACCCCGGATTCATCTTTCTCTAGCACGGCCCTCGCACGAATCCGGGGTTAGAACTGTATACACGGACTTTCATTCGATATTTCCAACAACCGACGTTTTCCATCGTTACAACCTAAGTCTAGCATAGAAAGAAAGATTGATCAACCCAAATGTGCTAGATAAAAATCAATTAGTGGCCCTATCTTTGAACAAGGTGCACAAGGTATTCAACAAACAACGTCATGACCTAAGAATACAAAAGATAAAACTTCAATCAAGAGATAAGGTCCTCTATTGGAACCCCACACATGTACCCCAGAAGGTAAAATTTCAAACATTGTCTGAGGGACCTTACATAATTAATAAAACCTTTCCCTTAGGAGCCATGATGATCTACAAGCTTGAAAGCCCAAATAAAAAGTAATTGGTCAACATCTAATAAGTAAAACCTTTCCTCAAACAAAGACAGGCCAGTGCAACTACCACCTCGATCGATGGACAATTACATTCCATTTTTTGGATCTCCTTCTTCCAAATCAGTCATGGAGGAGACGGCCATCCATGCTAATAATCCATATGGCTTCTCAATTTTTCTACTTTTTGTTTTTCACATTTTTTATTTTTAGATTTTTCTAATTTTACACCATCATTAGTACGTTGAGCCTTTCTTGATTATTTTACACCTTCTTATATATTTTACTTTTTTTTTTTGTTCAAGTGTAATATTTCCTCATTTTTGCTAATAAAATTTCTTTATTGCCACAGGACACAGTGCTACTATTGTTGTTTACTAATGATGGTTTGTGCTTAATGTTGTGATTGTCAATGTCTAGTTTCTATTTTTGAATTCTAATGTCTAATGACTATGACATGGTTTATTTTTCATAGAATAGATAGTGAGTCCACATCATCCGCCCATCCAATAAACTCTATGATTTTCCCTGTTCTAGGAATTTGAAGTCCCTTCCATTAAAGAAACTTTTAATTAATTGGTGACCTTGGTAGTTCCAAAATTATGAAGGATTCAAAGGTTTGTAAAGGGTGTGACTTCAAGAGGACTCAATACTCTTTGTACTCTTCTATTTGCTTGAGTGTTTGAGTGTTTTTCACGGACTTTTTACCATTTCATTTCAACCACTAATAGGAAGTTAAATAAATTCTTTACATGGTGTGGTTTCCATCCAAAAATTCAAAAAAAAAATAATGAGAATTCAAATCACACCTCTTAGACATAATAAACGAATAAGTCTTTGCATGGTGTGGTTCCCATTTAAAAAAAAAGAGAGAGAAAGAAAAAACAAAACATGATGAGAATTAAAAAGACAAATAAACGAGCTACAAGCATTGGTTATGAAACTAGAAAGACATGCACCCATGCCTAAAGGTACCCTTTAACTAAGGCCCTCTCTCACTTCCTACTTCTCTCTTTTCTTCTCTTTTTGGAATGGTGATTGTTTTGTGGAAGCACTCTTGTGTCTCGTGCAGGTGGACTAATCTTAGAGTGACAATGCAAAGTTACTGAAAGCAATTGGTTTTGGTCTAGACTAAGGATGGATTTTCTCAAGTCATTTTAAACACAGATTCCACAAGGGACCTCTTATGATCTTAATTTGGAATTCCATTCCACCTTCTCCGTCATCCATCCATTCTACCATAACTCACCTCACTACCAGGTTCTATGTTATGCTATATATCTTGTTCTAATGTGTTTGAATTCTTGCATAGATTCTTTTTAGTTGGTCCTTAACTTTTCATGATCATTAATCAACTATGGGGCTCACAAACTCTTTAGTTGAGGTTATGCAAGGGTAACAAGGGCATGAGCTTACTATGGGAAGAACTCACTTGCATAGCTCTTAGTTTGGTTAGTTTGGTTCTTTACCTTAAGCATTGCTATAATCCTATCTTTCACATATTCCATTATGTATTTTGCTCAATGCTCATTAACCTTTTATTCCATTCATCCCTTGAATCATTTTTCCCCATTTTCCAAATTTATGAGCTCCAACACCCTCTTCTCATATTTTCATACTATTCTTGGCCTTTTGAGCTTTCATTTGATCCTGATTTCATTTAAAAACTCCTTGTATTTTACAAGTTTGATCAAAGTCAATGATTGTCTATAGTGATCAACAGTTGCATCAACAAGGCCTCATCAAGGCAATCTAACAACCCTATATATACCATCATAAACTTTGAAATTTTTATCATTTACCTCATAACACATGAGGAGTTTTTGCCATTTTTCAAAGCCTAAAACCTTCCAAAGCCCTTAACTTCCCAACTGTTTGTCCAAATCACTTTGTTCTTCGATCTTGTAGTTACCAGAGGTAAGCTCTTTATCATGGGGGCCGCAAACCTTGAGATCTTTGATGAAATTTTTAAAAAAATTTCTAACTTCCCCAAAGGGTTAATAACCTTAACAATATATAAACATCAATTTTTTAGAGAGTTAACCCTTTCAATAATCTCTGAGATGATTTATTAACAATAACACATAAATAAAATAATTATTGGAGTAATTCAATCAATCATAATCACAACTTAGCTAAGTGTAACTATCCTAAAGAGATAAAGGTATCACAATTGCTTCATGTTACATAATGATTGCTAACCCATGGACTTATTGTGATTACAAATGGCACCAAGACTGAAATGCCCACACGAAGGAAAACACTCTCAACTAAAGGAGAAATAGCCCAAAGCTTGAAGGGGCCAACAAGAACAAGCCCAAGAACCACCAAAGGCAACCCATGCAATGGGACCTCTTCGTGAGGAGCCTGAAGTAAAATTTGTTTAGCAGATTCTAGAAGAAGAAGTTCCAACAAAGCAATCATAGTGAGGGAAAGCACCAAGACCCATGACAAGGCTTCAAGTCACTTTAACTCAAGCTTTTCTTGACATCATTAGGTCCCAAGAGATTCAACACTCAATTCTCCAAGAAATAAACTTTGAGCCATGTCTAGAGAAAGCTCTAGCAAAAGTCAAAACATAATTGCAAACCTCTCCCATGTGGCCAATCATCACATCTAATGGGGAATGGTACATGAGAGAGACATATCTCTTCTAAAATAATAAAAGGCTAGGGTCCATAGTAAAAATCAAGGATATTCAAGTGTCCTACTTGGTCGAGGCTATCACACAGGCACTGGGGTTGCCTAATATTGGGACATAGTTGGTAGAGTTATCAACAAAAGGTGATCCTAAGGCCAAAAAGAAGTGGACTCAACAACGTTATGAGGTCAACCATAAGGAGTACGATGCACTCACATCAGTGGAACGCATCTAATTCAAAATTTTAACTTATCACCTAAATCCAACAATGAGGCCCAGCAAGGTGACCGACCACCTTTTCCGCTCGAGCATGTGCCACTCTAAGCAAGATATTTCCTATAAACCTTTCACAACTAATCTATTTGGAGATTGAACAGTGTTTTAAGGAAAATGAACATGGAAGGAAAACGCCCTTTCCATGCCTCATCCAAAAACTCTAAAAAAGGATAGGAATCATCTGCTACATCAATGACATAATTAGGCATGCTCCTTTGACTTCATGGTCTGAAATCATGAAAGAAAAGGCACCTACCACAACTAAAGAAGAGGAGCAGCCACCACCTCCACTACCTATTTAAGAAAGAATGTTGGAGGCCCGCACAACCATTGAGCACTTCTGCAAAATCTAAGAGTAGCTCTTACATAAGCAAGAGCAACATGCAAGAACAAGTAGTGCAAACCCATCTATGTATTAACCAACAATGAGTCACCTTAATGAGGTGGCTCGAACAATTAGCCAAATGGAAAGGGGTGGACCAATATTCTCTACCTAACAAATATAGTTGCCTACAAGGTCTGATCCCAATGCTCGAGAGGTGACAGTGTCATTATCACAACACCATTTATTCCCAAAAATCTCTAGGAATGCCACCTCCTTCTTGGTGCATTTAGAGGAAGGTGAAGGGGCCACTGTACTAGTGATATAACACTAAGAGCAAAAGACTGCAGTTGAAGTAGTTATTGACTACATCACCGAAGCACTCAATGCACCTATGGCATCTATACCAAATGTATCTGCACTTTGAGATGTGTAGACATCTGTAGGCATGGTCAACTAAAAGTTGAATGCAGCCCAACATGAAGAATTACTAAATCGATTGGTGGGGACTGGGCAACCAATTCTAGATATCTTTGATTTTTCAAATAACATCATCGTAACCTGGTTGGAGCTACTAGAAGCAAGGGGCAAATGCATCATCTTGGAGGGGCAACTTGAAATGGCTCAAGCACAAAATCAATGCTTGGCCATGAAGGTTGCCGAATTACGTGCCCATCTTGCTAATCCTACACTCCTTAGCTTGACAATAACTAGAGATGAAGCTTTTCAATAGCTTCAAGAATGATTCAAGAAGGCTAAGAAGGAAGTAGTGACAGCCATCTTCAGCCAATCCATAGTAGAGGCAAAGACATATTCAGTTTAGAAAGACTTGGCTTAGATGCACTAAGAGAACGAAGCACTGACCATAGAAAATCATCACCTAAGCAATGTTGATTCCCAAAAATAAAAAATGCAAGAATTCATTCATCAACAATAAGAGCAGCTTGCTAGGATGAATATTGAATCAAGGAAATTGGCCATAGAAAATTAGAATCTATCAATGGAAGAAGTTCGTACCTTACACCAAAAATCTACTATTGAGATTGCCGCTTGGAAAAATGAAGCTTTGAAGTTTGAAAGAGTTAAAAATCACTATAGAGACCAGGTTGGCTTGCAAAAAGAAGTAGATGAGAAGCACATCCAAATGGCAAAGGCAAAAATAAATGAAGCTCTCTAGTAACTTTAACAAGGAAAAGAAGTTTGGTAGTCCATCATTAATGGGATTAATGCCTACAACAAAGTGGAGATCCAACTAAAGCAGTTGCACATAAAAGAGATGACAGAATATATGGAGTTGGTCAATCTCCACTATGCGAACTTGGCAATGCTGATTGCTAGATGACCATGGTAAGAGTTAGAAAAATAAGTGGCTAGCTTGTATTTGCTATACGAGGCAGACTTCAAACACCATCAAGACACCAAGCAAAAGCTTGAGACTACAAATGCTGAACTCGAAGTTCTCAAAGAACGATTCATAGATCAACAATCAACTACTGAGAACTTAGCCAAAAGGATGAATGATTACTAAGAGTTGGAGGATGCAGTCAAAGCATTCAACATTGAATGCAAATAATTCACTACTTGGTTTATCAATGCAAAGGAGCTCTTTCTAGCAATCCCATGTCCCTGGGATGTGCTCATTTCAACCCACATTGGTGAAGCTACATGGATGGTGCACAATCTTAGAAGTAAGAAGGAGAAACTGAAAGCATTGGTGGATGCTTTCCATCTTCCATCAGAAGTTGCAATAGTAGTAGGATAGCCACAGCTGCCTCAATCATTGCACATGTGTTAAGCTAGTGAAAATCCCTTAGAACCTTAGGAGCTACCACTGCCTGGGACTATATGATCTTCTCCACCAAACTTCACACCATCAAGGAATGTGCTATCCAATTTTGAAGAACCATGTCATGGTGTTCAATTTTGTGTCATGAACACCCTTATTTTTGTAATTTTTTGATCCATACACTTAGGCACTTCATTTTTGTTAAGTCGATCTATTTTGATTGTGGAGGTTAGTCAATAATCTCATACCTTCCCAATTTTATAAAAGAACTTCTCAGTCATGGGGGTATGATGAGTTACATTTCTTGGATATCTTAACAAGGCCTCGTTGACACATCCTCATCAATGAGGCCCCATTGATGCATTGTATCATGTGTCGATGCTGCCCCATTAACATAGTATCTACTTTTTGGCTATAAATACATACCTACCAATCGCATTTATGGCAACAAGATTTCAGTAGTAGCGAAGCCCTTGCAGTTTGTTCATTTGAGAGTTACAATATTTCTCCTGAGTATCTGTAGCATGAGTCATTGAGTGTATGGATTTTTATTCGAGCATTGTTGTACCTAAGCACAATAGTGTGTGTAGCAATAAAGACGAGCTTTCTGATAAACCTTGCAACATTCTAGATAGATTAAATATTTCATTTATGCATTCAGTTTTTTTAATTAATTCATTCATTAAATGTTTTTTAGTAATTAAGCTAATGAAGTAATTAAGTGAGATAGGCGAGATAGATTAAATACATAGCTACAACCGCTTTAAGCGTAACATGTATTTGCTTAGTATCCCTAGCAGTGTTAGTGCTTGGTGCACCTAGTAGCATAGCGCTTGGTAACCTAGCAATGGATACATGGGTTTAGGACATGTACGAAAAGTGGAACAGATGCTTATGTTAGGTTTAGTTAGAGACCAGTTAATTAATTTAGATTAGTCATTAAATTACTCTATCTCTCTCTCTTTTCAAGTACCCAAAAGCGTAAAACATAAAACTATAAAAATCATATGCCTCAATTACACTTAACCATACCATGTGCTTCACAAGTGTAATTGGGAAGACAACAAATGACTTTAGGGCAAGGTTCATTACCTAAAAGACTAGTGCATCAGAAACTATAAAGTCCACAGAATTCAACCAAATTGTGTGTGAATGCTTGTGGTTCGTATGGTTGGGCATAGGAGTACCTTGTTGCTCATCACCATGTTCAATAGGCTAAAATCAATATAGATCCTCCATTTTCCATCTTTCTTTGGCACTATCACAAGTGGACTAACCCACTTGCTATCCTCAGTGGGATAGATGAACCTTGCCTTGAGGAGTTGTTTAATATCCTCTTTAATGATCTACTTCAATTTGGGGTTCAATCATCACCATGATTGCCTCTTTGACTTGATGGAAGGATCTATGTAGATGGGATGCTAGCATATCCTAGAATCAATCCCTATGAGTTCAAGATATGACCAAGCAAAGACTATTGGCCATTTGTAAACCACCTCCAATAGCTTCTTTTTCTTCATAGGAGTAAGGTTGCTATTGATGATAACCAACTTCCCATTATTCCAAAAGAAATATTCCATTCTGGCTTGTAAAGGTTTTAGCTCAAGGGGCTCTTGTTTAAAACTTTCAAGGATCTCCAACTCTCCCCAATTTGTGTCATCCGATTCATCATCAGAGAGATGGTGATGAACTTGCTCTAGTTCATCCATTCAACATAGGCATTTGTAAGGCTGTCAGTTGGTTTCATGCATATTATTGAACTACTTTCAGGATCAATTGTCAGCCACTGGGTGCACTCTTATTTTGTGGCTGCTATGTATAGGCACCTTTGAATTTCAGTCACATCTGCACATTATCTATATGCTGCAATAGATTTACTTTTTACAAACCATAATTTCTGCACACAGTTACACCTTGTGTCACTGTACATGATGCATGGAATGTGCTTCCTCTCTATCTTTCTAAAATCAATTTCCTTGGAAATTTCCAAGGAAAGGCCCCTGATTCCCAACTGTGCATCAATGATGCTCAACCAAACTCTTCCCATGATGATTAGGAAGTCCCCCTTGCAATTATTAACATGAATCACTAGGAAGTCAATAAGATAGGATCACCCATAGATGGTGGTCATAATGTCCTACACCAATCCCAAGGGCATAGTGATGGACTAATCTGCCCACTCAAGATGAATGTTGCTATTCTTAAGTGGAGGTAGGCTCCAAGCTTTGTACATCTCATGAGAAATTAGATTTACACTAGAACCTAAGTCTAGAAGAGCCTTGCAAGGCTTATTCCTAGTGAGTTGTAGATAAATAAGGGGATTTACATGATCAAATATTTTTCTAGGAAGGTAACCAACCTTGATCCAATTAGTTATTGCATAGGTCAACATCACAGTATGCACTTTGGGAGGTGTTTGGTTTGAAGGGTTCTTGAATGATGAAGCAGAGGATGAAGGAGAAGTAGGGTCATCAGCCACAGATGCATCTGAGGGCTTTAAAGGACTATTGGTTCAAAAGAATGGTATTTTTTGGGGTTTGTTTTCCAAACCACTTAGATGAGGAGCCAGCTGTAAGTTAACAGCCCTCATGGCATTTCTTTACTATAGCTAGGTAAGAATTTCATCCTACATGGAAGGAGCTAGTGGTAGTTGAGTTGAGGGTGAAGGTACAAGTGTAGAAGGATAAGAAGGATGGAATGGAAATGGGGATTCCCCTCTTGAAGATTAAGTTTTGTAGTATTCAAGAGGGTAGTAGTGGTGCTAAAAGGAGGTGTGACTGGAAGAGTCATGTGGAGAAATTGGTTGTTGAACATAATACCCATATGGATCTGGTTGCTAGTAAGGGTATTGTTGCCTTGGTGGTGGCATCGCCCACAACTATGGATGCTAACACTACTAGTACTACTCATGAGGTTGGGGTGAAGTTCCACTTAGATAGTAGGCTTATTGTTGGTGGAATTGCTTATAGTTACCTTGAGGATAAGGCAACCTCCTGGGTGCTTACCTTCTTGCCAACCTACAATTCAGAGCATACACCCCAAACTCCTACAACTGTGACACAATTGGGTAGCATCCCTTAGGATACTCATAGTGGCAAATGTCACACCCATCATCATCATCTATCTTAAACTCCACAACCTCCTCTACTGCAAAAACTTTGCCCTTACCTCTTTGATGGGCACATTCAGCTTCTTTCATTCGCCTTCAATTAAGACTGCTACTTTGCTCTTTGGATGCTTCAATAATTTTAAGAGCAGATTGGAATTTTTCATCCAAACAATCCCACATTTTATCTACCTTGACCAATATTTCAAAAATAGATTTTTGGATCAACAAAGTTTTTGTTGCACCACTTCATCAAGTGGTGCCTCCTCAAAACCATACTTCCTTTTTTTAGATATAAGGATCCTAGTTAAACTCCTCTACACTTTCCCTTTCCTACAACTTCTTTTCTTCTTTGGCCACCTATTCAATGAGCCTTTGGATCTAATGGACTCTAAGTTTTGAAAGTCTCCCTTAGGCATAAATCCTAAGAGTTCTTCTTATTTCTGTTCAAAGCCCATCTATGATATGGCAAAGCTACTCCCTTTGCGAAAAGCAATGGCCTAGGAATCTATGTAATAGAGAGTAATATCTACCCATGGGTACATCCAAGGATTCATGTGTTCCATGTCTCCACCCTTGGATTTGCTTTCTTAGATTCAACACTCGAGAGTACATTTGATACTTATCATTGAAGAGCTCAAGCATTGTACTCCATCATCTAATTAATTTCAATTGTAAGAACCGATACCAACTTTTAACCTCCTTAATAAGTGTCTGTGGAAACCTCTTTAACTTTTTTCATTCATTTTCCATGTTCTACAAGGCATACGCATCATGAAAGGCTTGAAGATGATTTTGTGGATTTGAATTGTATCCCCCTTTGAATTTGGGGATACTTTTCATATCCAACCTTTTAATTCTACTATCTTTCACATGCCTTGTTGGAATTCTCATGACCTCTACAATGTTCAGCATGTTTCTAGTTGCAAGCAAAAGCTTATCATAGTCATAGCCTCTATGATGGTCATGGTGCCTATGATGTCCTCTACTGTCCCTTCTTTCATGGTGGTGAGCCTCCCTTGATTTCCCACATCCCTAGTCTCTATTAGTCTGATGGGCCCTACGATCATCTCTATCCCACCAGTCACCTCCATTATGGTCATGTTCTCTAAGGCCTCGATCATAGCTAGAGGAGGAAGAAGATGAGGATGTCAAAGATGAAGAGGAAGGAGGACTAGCACCACCACGATGCCTACCACCCCTCTTCATCAATCATGGTCATGATCATCATAATGCTTGTCTTGGTTCTTAGCTTAACTCTCACCTTTGGAGTCCCCATGGTCATGGAACCCTATTCTTCCCCAAACCAAGGTTGTTGATAGTGGACTGCAAGTTTTGGTTTGGGTTTTTCTCATCAAAGAAAAGGGATCCTCTCCTTCTTTCTTTCCCAACAAGAATAAGGGGTTGTTGAATCATTTCCCCTTCGATGCTTGGTAATGAGCCTCCTGTTTTCAATCTTTCTTACGTTGTGCCTTAGTGGGATGATAATCTTGATAGTTGTGGTCCTGCACAATGTATTTAGGATTGAGCCCCTAGATACGCAATCTCATAAGAGTTTGAAGCAACATTGCATGAACTAATCAATTGAACGACAACACAACGTTGCCCTCCATATCCCTCTACTACAGCTTTTCATCCTAATGTAGGATGAAGGTGAAGTTTGACACATACTCATCGAGATGAGCATCTACCACTTTGCATTATTAGAGAACTAGTAAATTTATCCTTCTAAGCCTTTGTTGATTGGATGAATGATTGAATGACAACGAAGAATTAGCTCTGTGAGAAGAAGACATTTCAGTTGAAAAAAATAGTGTGCTTTTACTCTTATTGTTATTTCTAATGATTACAACATTGAGGTTTGTTACAACGTCTTTAAATAATTTCACTAAGTCTTAGATAGCACATGTAGCTAACTAAAGTCCCCAACAATGATGCCAATGATGAGCAGTGAGTATACCCTACGTCCAACCATATGAATTACTAGTATTCACTAAGGGATCTAGTCAAATTCCATAGACTTTAGCTCTCTAAGTACATTGGGTCTAGGAAGTGAATCTAATAAATGTGATCATTGTCTTCTCAGTTTCAATTATGAGGTGCAAGTATAACGTTAAGTGTAATTGAGACATCTAATTTTTATCATTTTATGGTTTATTGTTTAAGTTGCCTAAGTACAAAAATAAAGTCATTAAATGAGTAACTAGTCTAATAACTAACTAACGCTTAACTAATCCTAACATAAGCATTCGTTTCCACTTTCTATACACATCTTGAACACGAGCAATGCTACTAGGTTACCAAGTGTTAGATGTTACTAGGATTACCAAGCATCAAACATATGCTTGAAGTGGTCGTACTTATGTGCTTTAATTAATCACTATTTAATTAATCAATTAGATGCATTAAAATAAATTTCTCAAATCATAAATGCATTTAAGGTAAACATTAAACTATTTCCAAAATGTCATAAAGTTTGTGAAGAAAGCTTGTCTTTATTGCAAATCACACCAAAGTGCTCAAGTGTATTAGTGCTCAAATAAAGATTTGTACACTTCTCACTCCTACTACGAGCACTTAGAAAATATTCTAACTGTTGAATGGACAAAATGCAAGAGCTTTGCTAAGCCATTAACTATGGAATGTCATAAATGTAGCTGGTGAGTGTGCATTTATAGCCAAAGATAGAGATTGGGTCAACTGGGTCACATCAATGCATCAAACCATTCATCAACTAGATCACGTTGATGGCATCCCATTGATGCAACCCAAGGAATACACTTCATCACCTTTTAAGATTAAAAAATTCTTTGCATGTTTATCCCTCTACTTTCAACTAGTTGAGATGACTCTTGATCAAAGCACTCTTAGTATTATGCATATTCCATTTTTGTTTAACTAAGCAAACATAAGCAAGTTGTTATTGAAGATTGATGAGCGGCGAGGTACCCCTACGCTCAACCATACAAATACGAGCGTTTCATGCACAATCCAATTGAATTCCAAGGACTAAGTGCTTATGCACCCTTGTGGAACAATGACGGGTTAGTTGATCGTTATCTTCCCAAACTTACTTGTATGTCACGATTGTATGGTTAAGTAAGCTTGAGGCATATGATTTTTATAGCTTTTATGTTTTTATGTCCTATTGCTAATAAGGGAGGAGAGAGAGAGATAACNCAAGAAAATAAATATCAAATGCTGCAAGGATGAATCCAAGAGCTCGTCTTTATTGTCATACACAAGGTGTGCTTAGGTACACAATGCTCGAATAAAGCTCTGTCCACACTTAGACCTCCTACTTCAGGCACTTGGAAAATAATCTAACTTGACTCCTAAAAGACTTTCCTTGAAAGGCTTCCTTCTAAGACTTCCTTCCAAGACTTCCTCCTAAGACTTCTTCCCTAACTTGTATGCCTGGGCACTGTATTTATAGGCTTGGGAGCAACTACTCTAATAATTAGAAAAACTGCCACTCTAATAATTAGAATAAACTACTAGAGTTTTAACTGCTCTCATCATACCCCCACGACTAAATGAAAACTCTTCCTCAAGTTCCTTACAAAATATTAGGAAGGTATGGGATTATTGACTAATTGACAACTGATGATGGAATGGGATGACAGACTCAACATGCCCAGTGAAGAGATCAATAAGCATATTACGACATTAGTATTCATGACCATTGTGGTGAACACTCGTACATAAATGACATCCAAGCCTTTATTTGGCAGCTTGTAGAGAAAGAGAGAGAAAGAAAATGAAGTGTGATGTCGCCAATGCTAAGATTGTGCCTTCCATTGTTTATCCATAGCCATGCCACCAAACTTGCTCCTTTCATAAACGCTCTAGTTTTGATCCATCCTGAGTGCTTCCTCCAAGCCCAATTCATTATTTGTATGATCACCATCTGCACACACAACACAGTCTCAAATGAGCAAGGATAGATAAACCATAATGCAGTTGATACCTTACCTCGATATGAAGCACATTGGCTGAGTTGTGGTTATGGCAGAAACTCGTTCAGAGATTTATCATAGGTGACTACCAAAGTTGTAGGGGTTAGGTGAATAGTAAAATGGAGAAAATTAAAAAATTTGTGCCAGGGTCCCCACGAGTGAACCTCCATGGAAAAAATATGAGGAACAAGAAATATGGGAAAAAATATCAATGGCAATGCTAATAAAATGGATGTCATGGATGGGGATGAAACAAGAAATGATGAATTGCAAGAAATGTTTAAGGGAAAGAAGTTAACAATTGCACCAAAAAAAAATGCCAATGGATCCTCCCCAAAGCAGGCTCATGCCTTTTATGCCCTAACAAACCCACAAACCAAAGAGTTTGTAGGCTCTAGGAATGTCATTTGGAAGAAAGAGTTAAAAACTTACCCACAAGAATTAACCAAAGAAAAACAATGCATCAACCCAGAATGGAATAATGATAAAATTGGCAATGAGGTGGAAAATGGGAAGAAAGATGAAGAGGAGAGAATGGAATGGAATCCCAAGAACAAGATTAGATTGTGTAAAGCCCCTTGTGTATTTTATGGTTAATGTGACTGAGTAGAACTCATCCCAAATCTAGACTTAAACAAACGACATCCAGTGACCTCGCATCAACACACTTGACCAATCCATCCACTTGAAGTAACAAGAATGCTTCCACAAAGAGTCACCACCATTCCAAAGAGAACGAGATGGAGAAGTAGGAAGCAAAAAAGGGCCTTAGTTAGAGGGAACCTTCAAGCATGGGTAAAATGTCTTTTCAGTTCCATAACTAGTGCTTGTAGCCCATATTGCTTTATTATGTCTAAGGGGTATGCTTTGAATTCTCACTCTCTTTTTTTTTAATTTTATTTTCTCTTTTTTTCTTTTCTTTTTTTTACGTGACACCATGCAAAGACTTATTTTTATTCACTCGACTTCCTAATTTTTGAACAATGTTAGAATGGCAGAAAACCCAAAAAAAAAGCATCCAAGCACCCAAGAGAATGGCCAGCACAAATGCATTGAATCCCCTTGAAGTCACACCCTTTTCATCCTTTGAGTCTTTCCTTGGTTTGAAAAATACCCAACCACCAATTCATTAAAAGTTTACTTAGAAAAAGAGGGACTGTACAATTCCAAGTCAAAGGAGACCATAGAGTTGTATAGATGAGTGGACGGCGTGGACTCATTACTTGTTTAACCAAAATAACCATAGCTTAATATCAGCATCATAATTCAAAGGTAAAAACCAAACATTAGTAATCAATATGATATAATTCAATCCACCATCATGAGCACTTATTAGATGACGAATAAAAGTAAATCAAGAAAACAAAGAAATAGTAAAAACATGAATGATGGTGTAAAACAAAAAAATAGTTGAAAGAATGTGTAAAACAAAAACTCAAAAAGAATTGAGGGCCTAGAATAGTTAGCATAGGTGGCCATCTCCCCCATGACTAAGTTGGAAGGAGGAGATCCAAAATAGTGAGCAAGGTTGTTCACTAACAGAGGTAGCATGTGTACTTGCTATCCTAAGCTCATTGAAAGGTTTGGTTTGTTGCACGTTGACCAACAATTTCTTGTCCAAGCTCTCAAGTTTGTATATTGTCATGGCCCCTGAAGGAAAAGTTGCATAAATAATATAAGATCCTTCCCATAGTGTTTGAAATTTAGTATGTTGTGGCACATGTGTGGGATTCCAGTAGAGAACCTTATCTCTTGGTTGATATTTAACTTTCCTAATCCTTATGTCATGACGTTGCTTATTGAATGCCTTGTGCAACTTGTTAAATGACAGGGCAACTAGTCAGTTTTCATCTGGCAAGTTAAGGGTTACTGACCATTGTTTCTGTGCTAGATCAAGGTCAAGGTTGAGGTCACATGCCATGGATAGTGTACAGAGGTAGCTAGTATGTCCAAGGAATGACTGAATATCTTTGACAATTTCTAGTTCATGGGTAATTCCTTGGATAACTTTGATTTTCTTGGGGTATACCTCTATCCCTATGTGTGAGATTTTGTGCCCTAGTACGACATCCTCTTGGACCATCAAATGGCTTTTCTGCCAGTTGAGCCTTAAATTGGTTTCTACACATCTTTTTAACACTTGCTTCAATCAATCCAAGGCTTGATCAAAGTTTGCTCCATAAGTGGAGAAGTCGTCCATAAAGACCTCCACACCATTTCCTATCTGTTGTTGGAAGATGCTTAGAACTAGTCGTTGAAATGTTCTAGAGGCATTGCACAAGCCAAACGGCATCTGTTTGTATGCAAATGTTCCCCAAGAATTGGTGAACGTAGTCTTGGCTTAGTCTTTTGGGGCTATTTGTATTTGATTATATCCACTATATCCATCCAAAAAACTATAGTAGTGATGCCCTGCGATGGTGTCTAAGACTTGGTTAACAAATGGCAATGGAAAGTGATCTTTGAATGTTTCCATATTCAGTAGCCTAAAATCTATGCACACCCTCCATTTGCTTCCCTTTTTAGGCACAATAACTAAGGGGCTAACCCATTCACTATCAACAATGGTGTATATGAACCCAGCCTTGAGAAGCTATTCGATTTCTTCCTTAACTACTTGCTTCGGCTTTAGGTTCGAATGCCTCTATAGTTGTCTTCGAGGCTTCATGGAGGGGTCAATGTAAATCCTATGTTGGCATATCCTAGGATCTATTCCAGTTAATTTGGGATATGACCAAGCGAAGGCTTTTGACCATTTATTGATTACCTTCAGCAATTCTTCTTTCTGTTGAGGAGCAAGCTCACCATTGATAATTACTAGTTTTTCGTTTTTAAGGAACGTGTATTCCATACTAGTGGGCAATGGTTTTAGCTCAAGGGGCTCCTGCTAAATTTCTCAGGGATTTCCAACTTCCCCCAGTTGACATTTTCAAGGTTAAGACTAGGAAGTTGGTGGTGGACTTGCTCTAATGCATCTATGTTATCGATGTAAGTAAAAATCAAACGCTCAGTTGGTTCCATGCATATGAGTGAACTGCTTTCTTGATTAGCTGTCAGCCACTGGGTGCCTTCCTATTGTGTGGTTGCTGCATATAGGCATCTTTGTATGTTGATTACTTGTGCACACTAATTGCATGCAGGCAATGTTAAACTTTACACAAACCATGACCTCTGCACAAAATTACACCCTGTGTCACTGTATGCGATGCACGAAACTTTCTTCTTCTTAATCTTTCCAAATGTATTTTCCTTTGATATTTCTAGGGAAAGATTGTAGATTCCTAGGCGTGTGTCGATGGTGCTTAGCCATGCTCTTCCCATTATGATTGGGAAGTCCCCTTACCATTATTTACCTGAATCACTAAGAAGTCAACTGGGTATGACCACCCACAAACAATGGTAACAATGTCTTCCACCAATCCCAATGGAACAGTAATGGACTGGTCAGCCAACTCTAGATGGATGTTGCTCTTTTTTAATGGAGGCAAGTTCGAGGCCTTGTACATTTCTTGAGAAATCAAGTTGACACTGGAACCTGAATCCAAAAGAGCTTTACATAGCACATTTCTAGCGATTTGTAAGTATATTAGAGGACTCCCAGGATCAAATAATTTCTTGGAAAGGTGCCAACTTTGATCCAATCGGTGATGACATGTGTTAACATGACTGTATGCATTGAGTGCAGTGGTTGAGTTGAAGGGGGCTCCAAAGTTTTGATTGATACTAGGGCATCTAAGGAATCAGCTTCTTGTGATTGCAAGGGCTTGGTTAGACTATTGGTTCTAAAGAAAGGTCTTTTCTTCATATGGTTGTTGGAACCAACAGTAAGTTGAGAGTTAATAGCCCTTGTGGCATTACATTACTACAGCTGGGTAGGGATTTTACCTTGCATCGCAGGAGTAGGTGGTAGTGGAGCTATTGGTGGAAGAGATGCAGCCGGATGAGAAGGATGATATGCTTGTAAAATATTGCCCCTAGAAGAGGGAGTCCCATAATACTCGTGGGCTTGGTAGTGAGGTTGAGGAGTGACGTGACTAGTAGAGTCACGTGGGAAGATTGGTTGTTGCACGTAATATCCATACGGGTCAAGTTGTCGGTAAGGATACTATTGCCTTGGTGGTGGCATTCGCCATGATTGTGGGTGCTGCCACTATTGATATTGCCCAATCAGTTGTGATGGAGTTCCACTGGGATAATATGTTAAGGGTAACTGCCTCAGGTTATCTTGAGGATAAGGTAACCTTTGGGGTGTTTGCCTTTTATTTAATTGTGGGTTTAGTGCATACACCCTAGACTCCTGCAGATGTGAGACTATAGGGCAACATCCCTTAGGATGGTCATATTGACATATCTCACATCCATTATCATTGTTTGTTTCTGAATCCACAACCTCCTCAATGATGGCAACTTTGCCCTTACCCTTACTACATGCATGTTTAGCCTCCTTCTTTTTTCTTTTCTTCACTACCTTGCTCTCTAGAATCCTCTACTATTTAAAGAATAATTTGAAATCTATTGTCTAGGGAATCTCACATTTGGTCTACCTTTGCCGAAACTTCTGATGTCATCTTTTGGATAGCCAAAGTTTTTTTATTCACCATCTCTTCAAGTGGTGACTCTTCTTCATCCTCACAAAATCTTACTCCCCTCTTTCAAAGGGAAGGATCTCGATTATACTCTTCTGCACTTTCTCTCTTCCGTAGCTCACCTTCTTCCCTAGCAACTTGCTCCAATAGTCTTTGAACTTTATGGGACCTAAGCTTGGATAGTCTTCCTTGGGCATAACTCCCAAGGGTTCTTCTCATTTCATGCCTAAGCCCATCCACAAGATGGTGTAGTTGATCCATTTGCGAATAACCATGGCTAGGACAACGATGTAACAATGCATAGTATTGGCCTATGGCAACATCCAAGGGTTCATGTCCTCCTTGTTTCTAGCCTTGGATTTTCCTTCACAAGTTAGACACTCAGAAGTATGTTTGGTACTTATCGTTGAATAATTCTAACATAGTACTCCATCTACGAATAGATTCTGGTTCTAAGGATCGGTACCAGCTTTCTGCCTCTTTAACTAGTGTCCGCAGGAACAACTTAAGTTTTTTCCATTTGTTCTCTATGTTTTGTAAGGCACATGCATCATGGAATGCTTGTAAATGATTCTGAGGATCAACGTTGTATCCCTCTTCAAATCGTGGGATATTGTTCATATCTAATCTCTTGATCCTACTATCTTTCTGGTGCCTTGTTGGAATTCTAACAGCCTCAGTTATGTCTAACATACTTCGAGTAGCGAGTAAGGGTTCATCATGATCATCTCGTCCATGGCATCTATGATGCCTACATTGTTCCCTACTCTCACTTCTATGTCGTGACTCTCTAGAGTGCCCTCATCCTCTTTCCTGGTTGTTTCATCTATGAATTCCACTACCTTTATCCCCATGGTCTTTTTCTTTATGACCATGTTCGGATATTGAAGGAGAGGGTGAAGGAGATGATGAATGTGAAGAAGAAGGAGAACCATCACCATGATAGTGTCTGCTACCTTCTCTTCTGACTCGATCGCGATTGCGATAAGAATGTCCACATTTATCATGAGTTCGTGCTCCTTTTTTGGATCCTTTGTGCCCATGGGTATCAGAACCTAGGTAATGAATAGTGGAATGAAGGTCCTGATACACAACCCCTTGGCCAAAGTCAAGGGAAGGAACATCATTTGTGTGGCAGACTGGCTGAGGTAGGTTCACCACCCTCATTTTCACTTAAGACATGTGGGGCATCCTAGGATCACTTACCCTTCAAAGACTTATGATGTCTTTCTTGTTGCATGTCCTTTTGACATTGTGCCTCTGTGGGATGGTATTCTCTCGAGTCATGATCATGCACAATGTATTCTATGTGTAAGTGCGGCATGCTAATTCGTGTAAGAGCATGAAGAAGCATGCTCAGGACTGAATGATCAGGAGGTAACACTATGTTACTTTCTAAGTCTTGCCAACGCAGTTGTTCATCTTGATGGAGGATAAAGGTGAAGTCCAGTATATACTCATCAAGATGAATATATACCACTCGAACTTGTTGAGGGACTGGCAGATCAATGTCATGTGTATTATGTCGCCGATTGTTTCCTATTTCAGACCTAGGTGGTGAGGCGCTTTCATATGAAGAAGGAGACATATTTGTCTGTTTAGTGTGTAATGTACTCTTGTTTATTATTTCCTCAATCAATCCTAAGGGTTCGTTCCAATGATGTGAATGATTTCATATGTTCTAGTTAGTGCACAAACAACTAAGTCCCTAGCAATGGCACCAATGATGAGCAACGAGGTACCCCTACGCTCAACCATACGAATACGAGCGTTTCACACACGATTCGGTCAAATTCCAAGGACTAAGTGCTTATGCACCCTTGTGGAACAAGGACGGGTTAGTTGATCGTTATCTTCCCAAACTTACTTGTATGTCACGATTGTATGGTTAAGTAAGCTTGAGGCATATGATTTTTATAGCTTTTATGTTTTTATGTCCTGTTGCTAACAAGGGAGGAGAAAGAGAGATAACTAAGTGACTAATTTAACTTAACTACTGATTAACTAGGCTTTAAACTAATCCTAACACTAGTATCTATTCTTACTTGCCGTACACATCCTAAACCAGTGCAACACTACTAGGATTACCAAACTCTAATCGTTATTGGGTTACCAAGTGTTACACGCATGCTCAAAGTGATCGTACTATGTGTGCTAATAATAGAAATGTAAAGTGCATAAAATAAAATAAAATAAATGTAGAAGAAAATAAAATAAAAGAATTGAGCAAGAAAACAAATCTCAAGTGCTGCAAGGATGAATCCAAGAGCTCGTCTTTATTGCTATACACAAGGTGTGCTCAGGTACACAATGCTCGAATAAAGATCCGTCCACACTTAGATCTCCTGCTGCGAGCACTTGGAAAATACTCTAACTTGACTCCTAAAAGACTTCCCTTTAAAGACTTCCCTTTAAAGACTTCCTTCAAGACTTCCTCCCAAGACTTCCTCTCAAGACTTCTTCCCTAAATTGTGTGCTTGGGCATTGTATTTATAGGCTTGGGAGCAACTACTCTAATAATTAGAAAAACTGCCACTCTAATTTTAGAGAAACTGCCACTCTGATTTTAGAGAAACTACCACTCTAATAATTAAAATAAACCACTAGGGTTTTAACTACTCTCATCAAAGATTAATATGAAAGAGATCATTATGTAAAGCAATGTTAATTTATTGAATTTCATCACAGAGTTTTTTCTTAGTCTCCCTTTGTCTCTTGGCATATTGCTTACCTAACCAATAGGCAAAATTATGAACACAATATATAGCACACAACTACCAATCAATCCAACCTAATTTACCAAGGGGTCTCATTTTTGCATTCCAAAGAGATGTTAAAATACCTTTTCCAGAATGAGTAAGAAATAAAGATGCATTCATAGGGAAAAGCTCATAACGTTGAATTGGAGATTTAATACCAATTTTAAAATTAAGAAAAATTGAAAAATGGTTTGAAAGAGTTCCATCTTTGTGAACTATAACTTTTTCATCACAGAACCAAAAAGAATAATTGGAAAAATAAAATTGGTCAAGTCGTTTAAACATCTAATTATTACCTTCATAGAGGTTAGACTAGGTAAACCAATCATGATGATGAACATTTGATCCAGCATCATTAGATAAACAAAATTGTTTCTTAACATCACACCAAAGAGAAAGCTCATGGCTTGTAAGCTAAGAAGAAACTATACCAATTTTATCATAGTCATATTAAAATCACTAGTAAAAATCCAAGGAATGTTAGGCAAACTTTGGAGAAGAAACTACCACAAAATAATTCTATTTGTAGAAGTAGTAGGAGCATAAATATTGCAAATACCAAAAGGACCTAAAGAACCTTGAAGAATAAGCTAGACCACAAAATTATCTTTGCCATGAGAATTAACTTTTTTAGACAAAAAATGATTAATAATGAAACTTGCACCACCTTGACCAATATTATGATTAGTAAACAATATTGTAAAATCATGAAGAATATTGTTACTAGCCATGACTATATTTGAATTGGAAATCTCAATCTCTTGAAGAATAATAAAATTAGGAACTAAATGTCACATGTGAAAAAAGCACCAACAACTTTATTAGTAAGGCCCTTAACATTCCATGAAAACATTAACATAGGGTGGAGAGGAAGGAGGCCCTTCCCCTAGAGTTAACATTCTTAAAAGAAATTATCTACATATCTTGACTAACAATTGCAAACAAATTATTAATAGTTAAAATATCTTGAACATGCTAACCATTTTGATGATTTGACATATATTCACCAATAGGTAGACTTCCTCCATGTTTTCTATTATTAAAAAACTATTTGAAATCATTTGAACTAATAGTAGAATTCTATGAAACCCTAAGAGCATATATTTGTTTTTCCTTAGCCATTGAAGAATTTTTTGTAACTGATTTTATCAGAACCTTCCTTGAAGATACATTATGTTAAACAACGGTAAAAGAAAGGTGTGGGCTCACTATTGAAATGTTAATAGAAGAAATCATCATAAGATTTACAACATATGTAGAAAAAACCTTAGTAAAATCTTTATCATTAGCAAAAGAGAAAAAAAAAAAAAACTCAGTAGCATTTGTAGTAGCTTGTTGTTGACACTCTTGCACTGCCTTTTTGCACAACATATGACCCTCACAATGACAATAATGACATAACTTTGTAATAAACAACCTTTTGTGCATAATCAATTCCACCAACATGCAAAAGAATTTCTTGCATAAGTGAATTAAGAACCACTTCAATCATATATCAAATTTTACAATAACTACTAGCTACAACAATGATTTCAAAATGCTTGATTGGCCTAATATGAAAGATAATATCCTTTTCAACTTTTTCAAAGATTAATAAAAGATTCAACAATTCAACAAAATAAGGAACCTTTTGGAACTTAGGAGATAATTAAAAGAAAGAATACACTTTTGAATAATTAATAAAAAATGATGGTGATTGAAGACATTGATATCAGGGCCTTAGAAGCCATCATTGAATCAATAAATTCTACTAGGAAAAATGAGTTTGACAAAACAAGCATGGACAACATCTAAACCTTGATATTTCTAAACCAAATTTAAATGATTTAAAAAACTTGAGGAATGAGGTAAATAACCCATAATTTGCATGAAAACATACATTCTAGAAATTTTCTAAGTAAGAGATTCATATAAATCATTAGGCAATTCATACAAAGGTAAAGAAGCAGTGGTTTCCAATGGAGGATCACAAACCGAATCTTCTCACATTGCACGTAATATCGATTCAAGATCCCTTACTACCTCAAATTCATGTAGAAACCATTGCTACCAAAATACTAAAAGCTACATAAACCCTTGTTGCCAATGTAATTATAATTTAGAAAAAAGTATAAGATGTGATAAGGATTAGTGGAGTGACTTTGTGGTATGGGTCTTGGTTTGGTAATCCTAGGTCATAGGTTTGATTGTAGCACTAAGTTATAAACTTCTATAACTCTTGGGGTGTACCTATGTTTCACTTATTTTGGGTTTCAACACCCTCCAACAAAGCACCTTAAATTAAAACCTAAAAAAATTGGACTTGTTATAAACATAAATATAGAAAAATTAAGAGCCACAAATGCTATACATTGATAAACAAGGCACCTTCATTACACCTAACAAGGATATGTACCTAAGAGGTTTTCAACAACAAAAACTTAAGGGACACTTCAAGATTTATAGTTCAATTAGAATTTTATAACTTAGCACTACTTATTAAAATATAACTCATGAATTGGAATTTTAAAATCAAAAATCTAACCTCTAAAATAACACCTGATTAAATTGAAGAAGGCATTCACAACCATTAAAAATCGAAAAACACTCCGGCCTGTTCTTTAGAAAAGTTAAAAATATTTACTTTTTTTAGGTTGAAAACCATAGAAAGTAAAAGAAATTCCAAATGCCAACCAATGAGCTAGATGAAAAGGGGAACCGGTGGGCGTTACCCGTCCACGAATGAAAAACAGGGTCACGAAAATTGTCGTAGAGTTGACAAATAAAATTGAAAAAACTCTCCAGATTCACAGAAACGAAAAAAGAAAAGAAAAGAGAAAAAAAAAAAAAAACAAACAAAACAAAGATGCCCATCTGCGAAGCATAAGAAAGGAGAAACGCATAAGACATTTTCGTTCACAGACGAATTCACGGAAAGCAGGCGTTACGTGATTCCAGCCACCACGAATGGCAGGACGAGCAGGGGGACCGTTGCTCTGCGTAGGTGACATGCTTGCAGATTTGACTCCACGCGACGAAAATCTCGATCACGATGCCTCCCATTCTTCTTCTGCACAAGCATCATCATCTCCGATAAGCTTGCTTTCAGTTTTTGAGGTTAAATTTTCTTTTGCTTTGAAAGGATTGATATCGATAATTCATTTTTGTTTTTGTTAAAATCAGTTCCAAGTGATGATCCTTCCATAGGTGATTATCCTTGTGGATTTTAATATGTTTTCTTTTCCCCAATCGTATGCTTTATGTGTTTATTTTCGCCTGTGGGAATGCTTGCCGAGATCATTTTTTTGCAGAAGAAATAAATCCTAGTCCTTTTGAGCATGTTGTTTCCGTATTTTGTTTCAAAATTTGTTGAGTGGTTTAAGCCGATTTCATTTGATTATTCATTTTACGTTCCTATTACCAGCGGAAAACAATCATTGAGTTATCGAGTGGGCCTTTTATCAAATTGAAATATCATTGGCATTTTTATGCGTTGGCAACGAGAATATGTTTCTTAAATTGTGGTTGAAATTAGAAAAGAATTCACGTCCGTTGACCTTGATTGGCTTATTTCGCAAAATTGTCCGTTAGATAAATAGCATCAGTAATGATTGCCAAGCAGGTTTTGTAGGCTAGAAAGGAGAAAACCATTTTGGATTATAATGAATGAACCAATGAAAAATTTCATGTTTGGCCATCCAGGGACAGGGATGCTATGTAGGTGGGACATGGTGCATACTACAATATTTCGAAATACAATTCATACATTACTTGCAACTATTTCCTTTCTTACAAAATGTTTTAAAAATGTTTGGTTGTCAAAATTGCAATGAAAACCTTAGAAATATCTTTCACATCTGCAACAAATTTATCCATAATGTTGGGTGCTTCTAAAGATAATACAATCTAGATAAAACTATTCCTCATCATGTCTTGGTTGCATCCCTATAGCATTCCCAAAAAATCATCCCATCCTCAAAAAATCATCCCATCCTCAAACACATTTGGGGACTTGTCCTTACGTCCCTGTATCCCAAGGATTTGTGAAACAATGCAATGAATAAATACTGCAGATGTGGGTACGAGTGTAGGATGGGCATAGATACAACTTTTTTTACAAGGATTATGTTACCCTTTTATGGCCAGACGAGGGTATTAGTGCCCTATCATAGGCTGTCCCATCTTTGATACGTTTGTGAGAAAACTACTTTTTCTCCTTTAATAAAATTGTCTTCTTTGATTTGTTGTTAAGGTCAAACCACAATAAACTAGTAGACACAAAATTAAACTCACATGGAGCCCGGTCACGCGAAGCAGCTTCTTTATTTCTTTTCAAAAGAGGCATTTCTAAACTATTTGAACTCTTTACTTATTCTTGAGAGCAAGCTGAAAATTTTTTCTGACAAATTGGAAACTGGAAACTGGGAAGAAATTTTATCATGTCCAGTAAATCACAAAGGATTTATTGGATGGTTACAAAGCCTCAACACATTTTCAAAGAAAGTTGAGTTGAAAACATCATTGATGTAAGGCCCCAAGGAAATACATCATTAAAAACATCATCATTCTGTATATATGCAGGAAACAAGTGAATTACATTATTATGTCCATTCTCTTGAATTTGTACATCTTTTTATTTTTAGTTCTTTTTGCTTATCGAAAGAGCTTATAACTGAAATTATGCAAACATATTGCAATGTATCATCATTGGAATACATGCAATGGTGGATACATAACCTTGGACATTCATTTTATTTTAGGTTTTACTTATAGTAATCTTTTCATATTTCAAGGGATTGTCTTTCCGTTTTAGTTATTGGATGGATGGTCAATTTGCAAAGCAACTTAAAGTACGTAAGGATCAAATATATATGACGTATATGAAAGAAGTCTTGGCAAGCTGGTTGAGTACTGTCTAAGACAAAGAATCACCTCATCCTACTATAAGGACCTCAAGGTAATGATAATGATAAAACATGCAGAAAAGTAGCATATATAAATATAATCTCTATGGTTGTAAAGAAGTTGTAAGGAAGTTGCAACAAGGACAGGTAGGTAATTTAGATTACATTTGCACTGACATCAGTAAAGTGATCCAATAATGTTAGGAATCTCTGTTGAAAAGGTGTATGTCATGTAAACATATTTATTTAAAAATGTTTGATACCATGTAATGTAATGGTCAGTTATGTTTTTTTATTTTTATTTTTTAAATTTTAATTCTGTGTTCATAGAGCTTATCTAAGAAGGAAGATTTACTCTTCTGCTACTAAAACAAGCTGACTTGGTGGCAAGTAAAACACATTATATGACACCACATCAATGCCACAACTGGCATCACTATCTCTTATCTGCAACGTAGAATCGTAGGGGTCACTGTCACGACAATCAGCAACAAAGGTTGTCTATGGTAAGTTGGGATCCAATCAGCATCACTAGTACGATTCATGATGGATTTGAATAATTAAATAGAAACAAACAACAACAATTCCCTTTGATGTTTGGTTGCATGCAAAGATTTGTGTAACACCCCAAAACTCAGAAGGGAAACCAAGGGCAAAGTAACTAACGCTTAATGATAAGCGCAAATAACGAAACAGAAGCAAAACGTGACATGAGCTGAAATATCAGAAAAATAAATAAAATAACAAGTTCTGAAAATGATAAAACATAATAACATCATCATAATCCTTGAATTTCACTAAAATAAATATGATAGTATAAGATTACAAATCCAAACACGTATATCAACCCTTAGGTCCTCCGGGTTACATGAATCATTAAAAAAAAATACTTAAGTAGACAACAAAATCCTTTTATGCCTGAAACAACGGCAGCATATGTTTGGGATGTCCTAAGGATCCACTGCTCTACCAAGATCACTATCACTGCCTGAGATACTTGAAAACGTTAAGAGGGAAGTTAGTGTACTGTGATTGAGTAGGGAAATGTTATAAGAACTTCTTAGTAAAACCATAGCAAGGGACCATGGATTGGAATAGCACAATGTGGGGGATTCATCCTGCATGATGAGTTAGCAAGCATTGCATACTGTCTATAATCCTCAACTCTCATCCCTCTTCTCACCACCACATCATGTCTACGAAAACCAGCAACAAACATAGGGCAATCATCAGGACTTTTTTCTATCTTTGGTAGCCAGTCTTCAAACCCTTTCTTCATCTTAAGTATTACCACATTTAGGAGTGTTCGTGATCTTAGATCCTTCTACCATCAAGGCTGTTCTTCATCCAGGTTCTACCTGTTTACTGAAGCTAACCCTGCTCAAACATCCAACCATTGGTAATAAAGAAAGGTCTACACGAATAGAGAGCAACCTACAAGGAATCTCCGTTGACAATAGTGTGGATCTGCTAAAAGCCTTCTCTTTTGCTGCTACAGCTTTGCTTAGATCACCTCTAGAGTTTCCTCCTTTGATTCTTTACTGGATATTGAATGCATCACTAGCCTATTAAGTTGCATATATAGATGTAAGGTCTCTCTCCTTTATAGATCTGAGGCTTCTATAATTGACAATACTTTAATTGGATGTGAGACTTTATATCAACCTGAGACTTTGTTGAGCACGAGACTTCTTAATTAACTTGGCATGAGACCTTATAAATAAACACAGAAAAGACAGTACCTCACAAATCAACCTTATTCAAATATTATCTTGACAGTTCATTCACATAAACTCACAACTAAATAGACATTAAGATAATTTGATTTAGTAATACCAGATAATGCTTATAAGTTAGTGCAACGTAATAAAAACATAACAATTCATACAATTAAAAATAACAAGATATTAACTCACGTTAGACATTTAACCAAAGGCCATATCTTATGAGTATTAGCTAGCCAAACTACCATCAATTCATACAATTAAAAATAACAAGATATTAACTCACGTTAGACATTTAACCAAAGGCCATATCTTATGAGTATTAGCTAGCCAAACTACCATCATCCTACTAGCCAAGGGTTCAAATCATAAAACACTAAGTCATCCTATAGTTAACTACCAAGGTCATCTAAGGGTGTCTAAGTTAGGGGTGTTACAATTCAGAGGATTGGCGGTTTAGGAGATTAGGATTGGAAGAATGATGGGTTTTTTTTTTTGGACTAGCAAAATAAAGGTTTTGATGGGCTGCATTAAGTAGCATGACTTCTGTAGCAAGACACTTGTCAATTGTGGAGTTGTAAATCTATGTAACATAGGTGAGGGTGGCACCAATAGCATGTGGCCTCCTAAACATTGTGGGTTTCAAGTTTTGATTAAAATCTAAATCCAAGAATCCTTACATGTAATGCTACCCATAGGTGGCAACTTTGCAGAGACAAAGAAAGCAATAGTAAGGTACATGAAAGGAATTGAAAAATAAAAGCCAGAACTCATTTCCCAAAGCCAAAAAATCAGCCAGCAAGACTATTGCTTCAACAATTACTTTCCATAATGACAAGCCAAGAACTATAACATTATATTCAAATTTTAATCATAACTCAGGTTGACAAGTTGTACTATTGGAATACTTCATTCCTATAACATCCAGTATTCCAATGGTACTTATTTTTATACTATTTTCTTAAGGATGGCATGCATCATTTTTGAAGGTAAATCAAAGGTTATTAGATTCATTCCTTTACAAATAAAGGCAATGGCATAAAATCCTTTAAAAAATAAATGTAATGGGTTTGCAAGTTATAGGTTCAATTCCGATAGGTATGCTAATCTAACATACCATTATGTTCTACTTATCTTCCATGAAAATTTCATGTTTGTTTTATGTCCATATAAGCAATAGTATAGTTTGGTGGAACCTCAATTGAACATAAAATTTCCTTAACCATTAATTGAATGTGCAATCTATTACATACAAAATAAAACGTTTGTTTTAAGATTATTTGTTATAAAAATAAAAGTTATTCCAATATTTACCTTCTCTATTTCCTAGTTTGAAGGCGCTACTTGGTTTAACAAGCTTTGTATTTTATTATGTCATGCCTATTTCTCTTTTTTTTTGTGCAAGCTCATTTTACTTGATATTTAGTTTTGCAACTCAACTTCAAAGCTTTTTGTGCCTCGATCATTATAGAATCAGGTTTTTCTTCTCTCCCGAAAGGAAAAAAGAAAAAAACCCTTGCAAAGTTTACAGTTTTTTTTAATAGTCATAAATCAAATGAAATACTAACACAAGTAGAAAATATTATATTGCAATTCGCATTGTACTGTAGTCAAACCAAGTTATGGAGGTAGATATGATTTTTAGATAGCAATTAGCAAAGCTCTTTGGAAAGTTATTGCTTTCTTTTGTCGAAAAACTCTATAAAGAGGCACGTGTCTAGCTTAAAGATGGTGAAGAAAGCATTTTGTTTCCTAATTTTATTGATGTAAAATAAAGATGTTCTTTTTCTCCAAATCTATTTGGGTTGTTTATTGATAAACTTGAAAGTTGGATGCATATACTACCAAAGGATCATCACTTAGAGGTTCAATGCTTGTTTCATGGAAGGCAAACCTCTTTTTGAGTGGTTGTACCAAGCCCATATGCAAGCCTAACAACTTGAGAAACCAACACCTTACTATTATTCTAAATGATGATCCCTACATATACAGCCATATGAATAAACAATTATAATTGCAAATAGTTCCTTTGTTCTTTTTTTTTATTTTTTATTTTTTTGAGAAAGGGTTGGGATTATAGCCATGAAGGCTAAGCCTCTCTTGGAAAACATTGTTTAGCACTACTCAAGAGTCCCAACAATAGCAACGAGGGAGGGCGGACTCAAGGTGGATCTAGCTCAATCACTAGCTCAAGCGTGGCTTTAATTCTCTGCTGGAATTATCTTTGGCGACTCAGAATGGAGCAATTCCTGGAGCAAACTATCAATTCTTGGTATGCTAAGTTATGAGGTGTAATCCACCTTAAGGTTGCCCTCCCTTGTTGTTGTTGTTGTTGTTGGGACTCTTGGATGGTACCTGTACCGACCGAAATCGTCTGTGCAAGGCTGGAACGTTACGAGCACCGAAAGATCTACGGACAAGCACAGTCGACCCTGCCTCCGCTTGAGGGCAAGCTGGAATGGACGAAGGCAGAGTGCCTTGAATGGTCCGCACGCGGATCAAACAAGGACTTCCCCAACGTTTGCCGCTACAACACGTTGGGTTATACGTAAACAATGCACGTTAAATGTAAACCATAAACAAGCACGATAATGTAAATGAGCCTGTAAACGTAAACTGAAAAATGAAGAAAACTGCAATAAATCTGAGCAAAATGTAAACTATTTTATATTGAGAATTGATTACAAAGTGCACTGGTCCAAATGCAGTTGTGGCTTTGATACAAGGCGGACGAAAGGCCCCGGCAGCGTAATTGCTTTGGGTCTGCTCTGTTAGAAATTTTTGTCCCCCTTGAAAACGCAGAAAACTGGGCTATTTATAGGGGTAGGGTTACCGGGAAAATCGGGTTGGGAGACATGTGGGCGTATACGCTACATCAGGCTGGATTTAATTTACAAGTGTTACATTTGCTGGCGTATACGTCGGGGCGTATACGCTGTGGGGCGGGCGTATACGCTGTGGATGCTGAGCGTAGAGGATGCCAGCGTAAGCGTATAACATGCCAGCGTAAGCCAAAAATGTACCCAGCGTATACACATGAAAATGCTTCATTTTAAGGTCAAAAATTGATTTTTGGGTACCCAAGAGCTACTGGGAACCTTGGGGAAGGTCCTGGGGCGTCTAGACGCTCGATTCTGGCACGTTTTGATGCATTTCTGGGGCCTGAAAGTCTGTCTACGCTGGCTGCACGCTGGCGTCTACGCCGGGCGTATAGGAATGGAAGACCATCATTCGGAGCCCAAAATTCAATTTTCGAGTGCCTGAGACCTGCTGGGAACCTTGGGGAAGGTTCTGGGGGGTCTGGACACTCCACTTTAGCATGTTTTGATGAGTTTTTGAGCCCCGAACGTTGCTGTACGTTGGGCCTTACGCTGGGCATGTGTAGGCCAGCGTACAGGATGCATACTTAGTGAAAACCAAGTATTTTGAGCCCAAGATTTGCCAAGTTTGATGCCAGATGTCATCGTAGTCTTCTGTGGGTCCCAGGGAACTTTTACTTGCTTGCTTTGACTTCGTTTGATGTTATTTTTGAGGCTTTCAAGCTTGGTCATGCTGAGGATCAACATGACTTAGCTTAATTTCTATCTTCAAGTGTTAGCCAAAATTTTTGTGGTGTTTCATTGGCCCCTCTTTGTTGATGTCTGGAGGAATTGACCCGAGAGGCATCGACAAAGAAGTACAAAACACCACAAGCAAACTTGGTAGAAACATTGTCCTTTGGCACTTGACCAGATGTCATCGCACTGTGTTCAAAAGTACATGGGATTGGGAAAATGAAGTTTGTAGCTGGATAGGGAAATGAAAATTGTTGGGCTTGGGACGTGATCAAGGGATTATGCATAGTAAAGGGGATGCTCTGGTGCGTATACGG
Source organism: Gnetum montanum (assembly GCA_015680685.1). Classification (NCBI taxonomy): domain Eukaryota; kingdom Viridiplantae; phylum Streptophyta; class Gnetopsida; order Gnetales; family Gnetaceae; genus Gnetum; species Gnetum montanum. The sequence continues at coordinate 843,959 of MNCI01027046.1, forward strand.
GTCATGCTGATCCTTGTCAATAGCCATTATTTAGCGGACTCGGCATCAAGACATGAGATGTGCGTCATTTGGCGGAACAAGACTCTTGTTTAGTGTTTAAGAGGACTTGTTCGCCATGTGATGGTGGGTTGCGTTCTCTGGAGGAACAGGCCCTTTATTTGGTGTTAAAGAAAACCTGTTGGTGGAGAGCCAAAGCTACGCAATGAGATGTTACTTGAGCTTTGAGACATGAGTGTTTGTTTCCATGACAACGGCCTTCCCGCCTGAGGCTTATGTGACGTGCCAAGGGTCTTGTGGTTCGTTTTGCTCTTTGCTCTTTTCTTTGTCTTTTTTTTTCTTTTTTTTTTGTTTTTTTTATTTTTGCTCTTTTTTTGTTGTTTTTTTTTTCGTTTTTTTTTGGAAAGAGCTTTCATGCTCATGTGCCATATTGTGTGTTGCAATTGCTTGAGAGTGTGGCAGCGTGTAACAGTGTGCTCATACTTTGGGGTGTACTGGATGTATTTGGGAACTGTAATTGAGTAGGAAAGGGAGTAAGAGTGTTGGGGAAATGGAGAATGTATTGGGAACTGGGTATGTACTTTTGACCAGATTGATTAACCTAGTTACGTGCGTCAGAAACAATGTGGCCCCTTGTCACCGTGATGAAGTGTATTCGTGTACGAGCACCACTGGGTCTCATCCTGCAAACACAACTTTAAGAAGACGAGAAAACCACAAGTGAATGAGTTAGCGAACACTTCAGGCATGAATGTGACTGATGCAGATGGAGACGCCATGTGAAACTTGAGGCAAACAGAATGAGCAGCAATAGTGTTGTCAAAGCCGGTGTGATGAATGATGCAGCAGGCATGTCAAGGATTACAGTAGCAGATGAATGTGCTAGAAATGATCTGGCCAGTTTATAGTCTTAGCGGACTGTCATGGGTTAGTTTTAC
>MNCI01027046.1:849363-897720 GCA_015680685.1 Gnetum montanum
CAGACGAAAGGCCCTGGCAGCGTAATTGCTTTGGGTCTGCTCTGTTAGAAATTTTTGTCCCCCTTGAAAACGCAGAAAACTGGGCTATTTATAGGGGTAGGGTTACCGGGAAAATCGGGTTGGGAGACACGTGGGCGTATACGCTACATCAGGCTGGATTTAATTTACAAGTGTTACATTTGCTGGCGTATACGTCGGGGCGTATACACTGTGGGGCGGGCGTATATGCTGGGCGTAGACGCTGTGGATGCTGAACGTAGAGGATGCCAGCGTAAGCGTATAACATGCCAGCGTAAGCCAAAAATGTACCCAGCGTATACACATGAAAATGCTTCATTTTAAGGTCAAAAATTGATTTTTGGGTACCCAAGAGCTACTGGGAACCTTGGGGAAGGTTCTGGGGGGTCTGGACACTCCACTTTAGCATGTTTTGATGAGTTTTTGAGCCCCGAAAGTTGCTGTACGCTGGGCCTTACGCTGGGCATGTGTAGGCCAGGGTACATGATGCATATTTAGTGAAAACCAAGTATTTTGAGCTCAAGATTTGCCAAGTTTGATGCCAAATGTCATCGTAGTCTTCTGTGGGTCCCAGGGAACTTTTACTTGCTTGCTTTGACTTCGTTTGATGTTATTTTTGAGGCTTTCAAGCTTGGTCATGCTGAGGATCAACATGACTTAGCTTAATTTCTGTCTTCAAGTGTTAGCCAAAATTTTTGTGGTGTTTCAGTACCAAACGTTGTTTTCCAAGGGCGACACTATTACACTTGGTATCAAAGTAGAAGGTTCATTCTTTGTGGTTTGTCGCTTGATCCTCTACTGATCATGGTACACAAGAAGAGGAAAGAGAGCCACAATTCAAGTGAGTCTCATACTGGCTCTGACCCTCATGTCGACATGGATGAGTGTATGCATGTCGAGGCACATAATGTGACACTTGAACATGAGAACCTGAGCGATGATGATGAAGTACTATTAGGGAACTCAACTCCCTTGATAAGTTGCAACAATTGTGGGGGTAGCTCCTTGAAGTTGATAATGTGATCCTTAGTCACTTGCTAGGTTCATGATCTTGTTGCAAAGTTGGATGTCCCGTATCTTTGAGAATTGAACTCGGGAGCTAAGCACATGCCCTTCATAGCTCAGAATTTTGTGCTTTGAAGTCACATGGAATGGACGGGGGATGTCATTGATGATGTCTAGGTCTTGATGGGTAACATCTTCCCAAGGATGACAACCCTAAGGGCCAAGGTGGAGAAGCTTGAGGCAAGGAATGAGAAATTGGAAGATGAGGTGGTTGTTGAAATAGAGGCTATGGCATTTGGTTTGGGATGGTCAATTAGTAGAGTTTGGTTTTACATCTCTTGGCCAACTTGAATTACACAAGGATTATTTAGGTTATAAGAAACCTTAACACATTATTCATTGATTAAACAAACCCATCATTATACATCTTTAATAATTGTATTATTCATATTCTGTAGTCATTCTTGTTGTTTTTTAAACTTATTACGAATCTCTTCTTTGTAATATCTTCTTCTTTTTTCTTCTTTGGATACATGCTTATGATGCCTGGCTTTGCCTATTACTCATGATGGGTCTTTTAGGAATTTTTTTCATTGGTTAGTCTTATGTGGGTTGGGCCCTTATGGACTGCTACCTCATTCGTAGCTTGTCCCTCTTCGTAGTCATTCTCTTTACTTCATCATACTACAAATTACTCATCTTAGATCTTCTTGTCTTTTTTAGGAAACTAGGTGCTTCTTTATTTCGTTGTATTTACAAATCACTTGCTAACCCATTGGTTTCTTCAATGGTCATTATAAATCTATGGATTGTAATGACTTCTGTGTTGTTATACTTCTTGTTGTTGATTGCATCTCACATATCTATTGTTCCTTGATCCTTGATTCCTTTTCCTTGTTTCTTATTCCATCTTTTTCCTTATTCACACAGTACAAAGTGAGAACTTACATTCTTTTATCATTTGTGAGAAGTTGCAACTTTTTACTAAATTATCATGACTATTTGTAATTGCTGATAGATTAAGTTAAGAAACTAATGATTGTGCCTTAACCTAAGAGTATATTCTAAATCAACCCAGAGGTTTAGAGCCAAAGAGCCCAAAATGTACAAGGGAGACTGATGACAAACTCTTGGATGCATTCATTACGGGAAAGCATTCCATCTCAAAGATCCTTTTGGGTTCTATGCTATGCTAAGCATCACTTTAGAACTACATGGGCTCTAATTCATTGTGAATGTCGTCACAAGGATATGTAGGCTTGTAGAGGAGCTTTGGCTTTGATGCTTAGGCCACTACCATCTCTTTGGAGTGGGGCATAGGGCTAGATATATTAGCATTAGAACATGTCTTAGCTTGTCTAGGGGATTGCTGTGTCGTGTTGGTCTGGTTATGTAATTAATGCTTATACAACTATTGAAAGGGCTTCTAGATGTTTGAAGTCCCTTGATATTCATTGCGACTTTCCATGTTTGGGAAAAGTGGATTCTCAAAAGATGTCACTTCTTTTAAGTAGGGGAGAGTGTACGAAAACATGCATTGTTGGTGGATCAAAGGTTGTTTTCCTCTAGAACGGGGGCTGAAGGAGCATGGAGATTTTTTTGGGTTCCATGCTATGCTAACCATCATTTTAAAACTACATGGGCCTTGATTCCTTTTGAACCTTGTCACAAGGATATGTAGGCTTGCAAAGGAGCTTTGGTTTCAATGCTCGAGCCACCATCCTCTTTTTGGAGTGGGGCTTATGGCTAGAAGCGTTAGCATAGAAATGTGTCTTATCTCCTCTAGGGGATTGATGTGTCATGTGCTTGTTTTGAGCATTAAAGTGTAATCAATTGGTAATCTAGTAGTGGTTTCACTTGATTCTCTTAGTGGTGAATTCACTTGTTAATTGCAGAAATGATTACATGAGTCCAAGGCATGTTTGGTAAACTAGGAACGAATGCTCATTGCTATAGGATAGAATAGATTTACATTCTTGTCATCTCTTAGATTTAGCATTTAATTTCATTTCCATTATGTTTACACTTAGAAATAAAATGAGCCTTAATAAAATGAGCCTTACAATATCACATAACATACGCTTCACTGCGAGTTAAACCACATCATTCCTAAGTTTGAAGGTGGGTATAACGCAGATCCACAACATCATCTTTAAGCATTTCACAATGCCTATGCCCTATAGAATATTGAAAGTGATTGGCAAAAACTTCAGTTGTTCCCTCAAACACTCGTCAAGGAGGCAAAAAGTTGGTATAGATCATTAGCACTTGAATCAATCAGAAGGTGGAGTACCATGCTTGAACCCTTCAATGATAAATACCAAACCTATTCTTAGGTGTCCAACCTTAGAAAGCAGATCTAGGGTTGGAAGCAAGGAACCCATGAATCCCTTGATGTGGCAACGGGCAAATATTACTCTCTTCTACATAGGTGCCCAAGCCACGGATTTTCCCAAAGGGCACAACTTAGGCACATTGTTGATGGGTTGAGGAAAAAAATCAGAGAAATTCTTGAGGTTTATGCCCAAGGAAGATTGTCAGAAATAATTGCCCATTGAATTCAAAGGCTAATTGATGAAGTGGCGAAGGAAGAAGGCGAGTTGAAAAAGAGAGAATAAGCCGAGGAATATAATCGAGATCCATCCATTAGGAAAAGAGATGTATGAGAATGCGATAAGCAAGAGGAAGAAACCTTGGACAAGGTGATTCAAAAAAAGACTCTACCAATCCAAAAGTTTGTTAATGACATAGCAACCAAGGTAGAAAAGATGTGGAACCCAGTGGAGAAAAAATTCACTACAGCCTTAAAAATTGTAGAACAAAGAACTGAACAAGCCTTCAATAAGGGCAAGGAGAAGAAAAAGAAAAGAGACTACGGACAAAAAGGAAAAGTTGCTTCAGTGGCAGAATGTTCTGACTGGAGCTCAGAGGATGAGGAAGGGTGTATAGTGTGCTAGTATGAACATCCTAAGGGATGTTGTCTTGTGATGGCACATTTGCTTGGGGTTTATGCCCAAGGAAGATTGTTAGAAATGATTGCCCATTGAATTCAAAGGCTAATTGACGAAGTGGCGAAGGAAGAAGGTGAGTTGAAAAAGAGAGAATAAGCTGACGAATATAATCGAGATCCATCCATTAGGAAAAGAGATGTATGAGTATGCGATAAGCAAGAGGAAGAAACCTTGGACAAGGTGATTCAAAAAAAGACTCTACTAATCCAAAAGTTTGTTAATGACATAGCAACCAAGGTAGAAAAGATGTGGGACTCAGTGGACAAAAAATTCACTACAGCCTTAAAAATTGTAGAACAAAGAACTAAACAAGCCTTCAATAAGGGCAAGGAGAAGAAAAAGAAAAGAGATTACAGACAAAAAGGAAAAGTTGCTTTAGTGGCAGAATGTTCTGACTGGAGCTCAGAGGATGAGGAAGGGTGTATAGTGTGCTAGTACGAACATCGTAAGGGATGTTGTCTTGTGATGGCACATTTGCAAGAATCAAGGGCATATGCACTTAATTCAAGATTTGTCAAAAAGCAAATGCCAAAATGGTTACCTTACCCTCAAGGTAACTATCGACAAACCTTCCAACTAGCCAACTATCCAAGTGGAGCTGACCCATAGCCATAGGAGCAATATTAGCAATAGTGTCAGTAACCACAATCATGGGCAATGCCACCAACGAGACAACAATATCCATATTGGCAAGACCCTTATGGATACTATGTGCAACATTCAATATCTCCAAGGAATGCAACAGTTCAGACTTCTCAATACCATTTATTGGAGTACTATAAACCTACACCTCCAAGGATGGATTCCAATCCATATGTGCATCAACAAGAGGTGGTTCGTTAAGTCAACCTTCTAACCCTCTATTGCTTGTACCACCACCCGCAATGCAAGGAGAATTGTTGTCACAACCCTAGCAAAGGAACACAACTAGTGTAGTCAATATGCAAGAGGAAGTTATCATATATGAACCACATTCTAGGAAATGACTGTTCTTTCAAATGAGCCTAGAAAAGGTTTGAAGGATGGGGAGCCCATCTACTTACACTCCATCCACATCTACTCCCTTGGGAAACACTAAGCTTCCATCATCGTCCAATGCAAACTTAACAACTATCATGCTAACTCAAACTATAACGTATTGGATAAAGGCAAGAGCACTTCCTCATAAACAAACAAACCCGAGAAGTCCCTTGGTGTATCTTCAAATGGCAGGTCATAAATCGTGAAGGCTCTACTTGATTTTGGGTCAGGGGTGAACATAATATCACAAGACATGTATAAGGCTTGGAATTTGCCACCATTAAAGAAAAGTAACATCCGGTTAGAGCTTGTAGACCAATCAATCATAGTTTTGCTAGGGTAGGTAGATGATGTGATTGCTACCATTAGCGACTAGTCTTATCTTGTTGATTTTCTAGTCATTCATGTAGTTAAAAACAAGGGAGAGCTCCCTATTATTATGGAAAGAGCTTGGCTTAGCATGGTAGATGCTAAGCTTGGTATCAAAGACTTGTCCATGGAAATTTCCAAGGAAGATGAAGTTGGAATCATCCAAAGACATAGAGTTCCATGTATTGCATACAATGATAACGGATGCAATTGCGTGCAGAAAATATGGGCAGTTAAACAAGAAAAAAATATAGTATGCAAAAGATGTGTTGAAGAGATGTTTGTGCAGAGATGCCTATATGTAGTAGCCACTAAATAAGAAGGCACCCAGTGGTTGATTACAAATGAAGAAACCGAATTAAAAATATACATGGAACCAACAACCTAGATTATAAGTGCCTACGTAGTAGAAATAGATAAGGTAGAGAAATTAAGAAGAAGGTACCCCTATTTGCACTCATGTTAAGAAGAGGAGATTGAATGGGGACAACTCGAGATCCTAGATAAAGTTGAACCAAAACTATTTGAATTAAAGGCCCTACTGGCAGCACTAGAATATGCTTTTCTAAACAACAAGAAGCCGATCATCATTAATGCCAACTTGGACAAAGAACAGAAGAAGAAGTTATTGGAAGTGGTTAATAAATGGCCAATGATGTTTGCCTAGTCTTATGATGAAATAACTGGCATTGATTCTCAAATCTATTAACATCACATATACACAGATTTAGTTGTGAAACCATGATGCCAACCGTAGAGAACGCTGAATCCAAAGCTCAAGGAAGTAGTCAAGCAAGAGTTGGAAAAATTACTAAAGGTAGGATTTATTTATTCCATCACAAACAACAAATGGATCAATCCTTTGGTAATTGTTCCAAAGAAGGGGGACAAGTAGAGGCTGTGTATTGACTTCCGATTGTTGAACTCTACAATGTTCAAGGATCATTTTCCTTTGCTGTTTGTTGATCAAGTCTTGGATACTATCGTAGGGCAGTAGTACTAAAGTTTTCTGGATGGGTATAGTGGATATAACTAGATCCACATTGTACCTGAGGACTAAGAAAAGACAACGTTATCTAGTTTGTGGGGAATGTTTGCTTACAAGAAAATGCGTTTCGGTCTTTGCAATGCACCTGCTACCTTTCAAAGATTAGTACTTAGCATCTTCCAAAAACAAATAGGCAATGGTGTTAAGGTATTTATGGATGATTTTTCAACCTATGGGTTGGGCTTCAAATAAGGAGCACTAGATTGTCTAGAGCAGGTATTGAAAAGATGTGTAGAAACAAACCTAAAGCTCAATTGGCAGAAGAGCCATCTAATGGTTCAAGATGGGATTGTGCCTAGGACATAAAATTTTGCAAAAAGGAATAGAGGTAGATCTTGAGAAGATTTGAGTTATACAAAACATCATCCAAAGGCCACAAATTGTCAAAGATGTTCAATCATTTTTAGGTCACAATGGGATATTATAGAAGGTTTATAAAAAATTTCTTAAAAATTGCAAAATTGTTGGTAGAGCTAAGAAGGATGCATCATTTCAGTTGACAAAATCATGTGAAAAGGTGTTTGAGACCTTAAAATAGAAGTTAATTGAGACACTAATCCTCTAAGCTCCGGATTGGGTCTAAGCCTTTTCATATCATGATAAATGCTTTAAATTATGCACTGGGTGTGGTACTAACATAGTTGGATGACTAGAAAATGCCATATTATACGCATTGCATTAGTAGAAGCATCACTGGGGCACAACTCTATTACATCACCATAGAAAAGGAGCTTATGGCAGTGGTGTATGCACTAGAAAAATTTAGACACTATGTGCTTGGGTACCCAATCTATGTCCATACCAATCATAGTGCAATCCGATTCCTAATGAACAAATCAGTGGTAAGTCCTAGGGTGATCAAATGGCTCGTCATTCTACAAGAATTCGACATAACCATGATCGGCAAGAAGGGCGCAAAGAATGTAGTAGCAGATCACTTGTCGAGGTTGAGATGGGAATCACAAGACTAGGAAGAACCATTGTTAGATTAGTTCTTTGATGAAAACTTGTTCACTAAGACGATAATGGTTGTTGACTCAATAGAGAAGTCATGGACCACTAATTACATGACTTATTTAACCACACAAGAGCTTCCTGTTGAGTGGGATAAGAAACATAAAGAATAGTTCCTTCATAAGATTAAGAGATATATGGAGATAAACAAGAATCTTTACAAGGTTTGTGCCGATGGGCTAGTTCGATGGTGTGTATCGGAAAACAACCAACAAAGGATCCTACAAGATGCACATGAAGGCCCATGTGGTGGTCATTATGCAAGACATAGGACAACCCTGAAACTGATGATGGTAGGCTACTTTTGGCTTACCTTGTTTTGGGACATCCACAACTTCACACAATCTTGTGAAAGATGCCAGCAAGATGGAGGAATAATCACCAAAAATGAAAGGCTACAGTAATGGATATAGTCGTTAGAACCATTTGATATTTGGGGAATTGACTTCATGGGATCCATCATGCCAATGTCGAATGGGAAGGCTTACATAATAGTGATTGTGGATTATTGCACAAAGTGGGCAAAGGTAGTTGCAATTAAAAATTGTATAGCCAAAACAACTGCCAAATTCTTCCAGCATGTGGTGGATCGATTTGGAGTACCAAGGATGCCTATTTCAAATAATGGAACTCATTTTATTGGTGCTACTTTTAAGAAGCTTATGCAACAGCTTGGGGTGAACCATAAACTGATCTCACCATTATCATTCCCAAGCGAATGGTTAGGCTGAAGTGACTAACTGTGAAATACAAGAATATTAAGTAGGACGGTTAGTAGATTTAGGAAGGATTGGAGCACCAAGTTAAATGATGCTCTATGGGTCTACAGAACTATGTGGAAACTACCCATTGGATATTCACCCTATGAGCTAGTTTACGGTAAATTACCTACACTCCCAATCTAGGTAGAGCTTCAAACTCTAGCTATTGCCAGCAAACTAGACATGAACCTAAGTTAACTTAGAAGGAATGACTCATGAACCTTAATTTGTTAGAATAAAATAGGTAGTAGCACTTATGAGTAATGAGATCCATAAGAAATACTCCAAGCATCACGATACACAAATATGTCAAGTGTTGATACAACCAGGTGATAAGGTCCTACATTACAATCCTAATCATGTCTAGCAAAAGGCTAAGCTCCAAACCCTTTGGGAGGGGCCATACATCATTTGGTGCCATGCACATTCACCATCTGTCTAGCCCACATAAGCTTATCTTAGTAAACATCCAACAGGTCAAACCCTACCATGAATATCCCAACTCTGTTAAGGATTCTACCTAGCCTATCCAAATGTCCTCTACCTATTCAATTTTCTAGTTGACTGGTCTTGATCATAGTCATGGGGTGTCCATTGTGACACGTAGTTGCCTACTGAATTTTTCATTTTTTAAAATACTTTCTTGATATATTTTCCTATTCTTTTATATTTTCAATTTCTTAATAATTTCTTAATTATTGGATACTTTCAAATTCTTTGGTAATTTTCATTATTATTGTCCTTTTAATCCTTGATACCTTTTATAATCTCTTATACTTTGCCATTGTTTAACTTGTACATATTTTTGCTAATTTTCAATAAAACACATCGAATAAATCAAGGTGTAGTCCCAATCAGGTGAAGATTGCCCTATATTATCAAATCATAAGGGATTGATTACCTATACAGGGAGACCACAACATCCATCCACCCATTCCAATAATAAGAGGTTCTTACCATGGCCATAACAATATTCTTCTCACAATAAAACTAAGAATAAACCTATGATCATTATGCCTATACAGAAAAGTGAAGAACCAAGTGCGAATGACAAGGGTGTGACATCAAAGCAACGTGTGGATTCTTTGGGACTATTACTGTGAGTTATATCCTATTGCTAAGGATGTATTATTTCCTTAAAGATCTAACGAAAAATGGGAGTAAGAGTACAATAAGTGTTGCCTTACCATGTCACTGGAAAGACATGTTACCCATGCTTGAAGGTAGTCCTCTGGTAAGGTTGAGACAGTCAAAAATAAAATCCATGCACAAAATAAATTTCTAGGGGTCCCACTTGGAAAATAGGCGGCTTCTTAGGAATCTCAAAAATAAAAAAGTGCAATGAATAAACTTTTTCCTTGAACAACACGCCAAGTGGTAATACTCCTTGCAATAGTGGCAGTCTTATGGCTGTGAATCTTAGGGATGAAACAATGCAATGTCACTAGAAGTGTTTGGACTTGGTTTGAATCTTGCAAAGAAGGACTAATGATTACTTTTACCATAAATTACACACAAGGATTCATTATGCCTATGGTAAGATACCTCGTGTTCTAGTTTCAACAATTCATTCTATAGTCTGTCTCACTTCATTGTATATTTAATCATAACTTTATGGTTTTGTATAATATAGTGTTATTTTCCCAATCTGGCAATAGTAACATGTGTGTTTTGCTAGACAAGTATGTCTTACATTAAGCTCCTTGAGTGCCTTGGACACTTTGAGGCACGATTATACAAGGGCACTAAGGGCTAGAGCCTGCTTTGGGGAGGACCCACTTGTATAACTCTTGTATTTCATACTTGACAAGCAATTCCACATCATCTTGTGCCTTCTGAAACAATCAAGATTCAATAAATACTTCCCAAACCATCTAATAATCTGTCGATACATCTGTAATTCTTAACGCATCTCCTATCCATTCAATAAACTTTCGTTGCTTGAGAGTCCTTCCTTATGAACTTTGAATGCCAAATTCTCAAACACTAAGCATCATTAATGACCCAAGACCCTTTGGACAAGCTTCACATCTTCCAGACATCTCAATTGACTCATTTTTTCTTAGAAATTCAACAAAAATTTGAAATTTATTCATGGTGATGTCGTAGCTGTGACATTACGATCTCACATTTACCATGTATCATCTACGATGTCACGCATATAAAAATAGTATAAATACACATGGGAGTTAACGAAATTTTTCATTCCTTCATTTTCCAGCAAGAGAAGTTTTTGCAGTTTTTCCTTAGAGCTCTTACACACTAACTTCCCAAGGCCATAACTTCGTCCTTGTAGCTCTGATTTTCAAAATTCTTGAACCTTGTTGATCTTGGAGTGCTCAACTTAGTCGTGGGGGAGTGCATTGCACAAGCATCTAGAAACTTGAGCTAAAATTTTTCTAATGCCCAGAAGATACTATAAATGGTAAGTATAAGGAAATATTGAGAGCCTTATTATTAATTAATTAATCAAACTTAAGCCAAATATCGTAACTGATTTTCCTAATCAACCATGCCAACTATTTCGAGTCATAATAAGCAAGACAATGATAACTATGGAAGGTTTGAAGTAATTAAAGATATAGCACTCAAGGGGTTTCTTATTGAAAAAATTTCTAACTTTGTAATCATAATAAGACAAGAACTTGATCTAACCAAGAGTACGGGAAGGATAAGGAACTATTAAGAACCGATTTAAACACTTTAATAATTTCAAACCCTTATTGATTGTAGATGGTCCCAAAGAGGCCAGTAGCTGAAGGACCTTCTCAACATGGGAGCAAAAGACCAAGAGGCTGCGAGAGAAGCCAAGAAGGAGAACAAAATCCCCAAGCAAAAGATGTAGAGCAATAGGCCCAATCATACAACATTCGTCAACAAACTCCTACCATCGAGCACTCAGCCCAATGAGAGCTAGAATTCCCACTAGCACCTAAACAAGGGCAGTGCCTCATGTTGTCTCTAGAATGACTCTAGGCCATACAGGAAAAATCCATCATGTCCATAGTCATTGTGGCATTGAACTTGGGTTCTTTCATGGAGTTTGCTCCAGAAGCCATGAAGACACAACTCCAAGCGTCTTCCCTATGGCTTACCCTATCCAACAGTGGTGAATGGTATATGGGAGAAACTTATCAATTCTGGCAAAACAAACAAGTTGATGCGACAGTGAAAATTGAAGGAGTCTGTGTGCCGTATTTAATAGAGGCAATCGCCAAGGCCCTCAACATTCCAAATGAAGGAGCCAATGTGGCACAGATTTCAACAATGTTAGACACTGATGCCAAGAGGTTGTGGTTACAAAGGACATACAGGAAAGAAGACAAGGATTACAGTGAGCTCACAACTGAAGAAAAGATATATTTCAAGATTGGAACGTACCATTTGTTCCTGACCAAAAGGCTCAATAGAATATCAACATATGCGACTAGAGGAAGTGCCATATGATGGGAAAATTTAATGCCAACATTGTCGATTTCTTCTTCCTTGAAACCCAAAGGCAATTTGAAGAGAAGAAGGTAGGGAAATTGACACTTCCATTCCCTTGCCTCATTAGGAAGTTGTGTCGGCAAACCGGAATCTTGGAATATATCAATGATGTCCCAAGGAAGGCCCAAATTGTTTCCTATGCAAAGATGTTTAAGCAAGTGCCACCAAAGAAAGATCAACTGGAGAAGCTGGTAGGCACTGAAGGAGCTTCAGATTCCACTCCTACCGGTAACATTCTAGCTATTGGTTTGTAGCAACAAACATGACCTAGTAGCCAACCGCAAGTTGAACAACAACAACAACAACAACAAGAAGTTCCACCGCCACGGTCACAAGACTATAGACCATCTATGTGCCACCTACAATAGATTGTAGAAACCATAAGCTCGGGAACAAGGGAGGGGACCATTCTGTACAAAGTAAGAGAGAGCTCTGTTAGGCCCACAGATCCAAAAAGTGGGTAGGTGTCACTACAGATAGGAGGAGAGGATGATTGGGCACAACAAATCTTAGGGAATGCTGCATCATTCGAAGTCATGCTAGAAACTGGTAAAGGAGCGATAGTTGTAGTTATGCATCACCAAGATGCAACGGGAGTAGCTGAAGTAATAACAAATCATATTAAGGAATCTTTCAATGTTCTTGTTGTGCCACCGGCTGATATTTCTAGAGTAAGAGATGCTCAAATGCTTGCTAGTGCCTCAATGACTTTTGTAGAACATGAAGACATATTGGACAGACTACTGTAGACAGGCCAAGTTATGCAAAATCTTTTCAATATCTTGAGCAATATCACTACAGTTCAATCTAATCTTATTGCCACAAAAGGAAAGTTGGTCATGGTTGAAACTAGGGTTGAGCATGCAAAGAACAAGGTGCAACAATTACAAGAGGAGTTAGCAAATCTTAAAGCTGAAAAGAGAGACCCTGCATAGTTCATGGCACTTGGCCAACTTGAACAATTTAGAATTGATCATGTGAGGCAGTTGATTGCCCACAACATGCAATTGGGAAAAGAGAAGGAGAAGGCATTGTGGGGTGCATCAGTGGTTGAAGCCTAAACGTATGCAATTGCCAAAGCACTCATAGCCTTATAAGAGAAAAACAAACAACTTGTTGTTGACAATACTAGGTTGATGAACATAGAAAAGCAAAAAAATGTTCTCAAAGAAAGTATTCATTAGCTCAAAAACAACTTGTTAGAGTCAACCAAGATATGAGTTGCTTGGCTAAGGAGAACTGAAACTCTTCAATGGAAGAAGTCCATGCCATCCATCAAAAATCTCCAAAGAAGTCACCACGTGGTAGAATGAGGCCAAGAAGCACGAATGACTCAAGGAACACTTTAGAGATCAAGTGGGCATGTACAAACAAATAAATGAAAAAGAGATCCAGATGGCAAAGGCCAAGATTAGTTTGATTTCTGCACAAAATCCAAATTGGCAGCCAATTCTGGATAGTCTAGCCCATGTCCACCAAGCTAAAGTGAAGAATAAGGACCTATAGATAGAAGACCTCACAAAGGACATGGGATTAGCAAGCCTTTGATATGCTAATTTAGCCATGTTAATAGTAGGCATGCCCAGAAATGAGTTAGAGCAATAGGTAGTAGTTGTACATGCAATGTATGAGGAGGAGTTTGTCAACAAGAAATACAAATTGTAGAAACTACATGTAGCAAACTCAAGGCTAGAAATTGTTAAGGCCAACTACCAAGGGCAGAAGGATGTAGTAGGAAACCTGATGCATTGCATATCAGACTACCAAAAACTAATAAATATGGCCAAGGCATTTGAAGAGGAGAGACAATAGTTTGTGGCCTAGTATGTGAAGGTCAACAAAATGTTCCTGCAACTACCATGCCCATCGGATGTACTTGCTCCATCCAACATCACTCAAAAGCGTGGACAGTACATGACCCGAGGACAGAAGAGGAAAAGCTTTAGACACACCTAAATTGCTATCAATTTCAGAAGCTTGACGACAAGGGGAAGAAGCTCATGGAAGAGCCTCCACTACTTGGAACATGAATTACATCATGCTACTTCAAATTTTGCTTTTGTTTTGTCATGTAATTATGTCATTATGTAAAAAACATCACTGTGGCATTCTAAGTCATGTAAATAGTTTGTTAGTCATGTCAAGTCAAGTCTACCTCCCAAATTTGTAGGGACTTTATCCTCATTTTGTTTTAACTCAAAGATGAGTTTCCAGTCAATTGTTGGGGTATGATAAAGTCAATTTTTGTTACTCTGCGATATTGTATCTACGATATCGTAGCAACAATGTCATAGATACGATGTCATAACCCATGCTAGGTCATCGTTGATACGATGTCCCAGGATGTGTGCATCCCTATAAAGACTAACAGTTGGACACACAATCAACAACTTTTCATTCCAAGTCTTAGGGAAACTCTTGTAGTTTGTTTTCTTAGTTAGCAATAGAGTGAATGCTTGCAGTGTGATGTTTAACAATTGAACGGAATCTTTATTCGAGTGAATTGTACTTGAACATAGTTCATCATGGCAATAAAGATCGAGATTGCTTTCCATCATTGAGGTATCCAGTTAGCTTTATTTGTTTACTTAGAATAATTTTCATGTTTCCTTAGCTTAATCATCTGCATTTCCAAAGCACTTTATTTTACGTGTTTATTAGTAAAGCAGAATGAGCACGACTGGTTTCAAGCATTAAGTGTAATCGTTTGGTAACCCAGTAGTGGTTTCACTTGATTTGCTCAGTGGTGAATTCACTTGGTAACCTAGAATTAAAATGAGCCTCACAACATCACATAACATACGCCTCACTACAAGTTAAACCATACACTTAGTCTTCACTAACTCACGGTGAGAAGACTATGATCACAAGTTTAACATCAATTACTTGCATAATTACATTGTCTATCCATGGATTACGATCTGGTTGCACGTTAGCACTTGCGACTTGTTGGTAGAGTGTTGGGATTGCTCCACCGTTCATCCATGTGTGTGTGCTTTGTTGGTTTGGTTGTGTAATTAATGCTTATGGTGACTCTAGTGCCCTTAACCATTGGCTAATGGGTTGTGTGCTCTATGCTGTCGAACAAGTACGTTAAGTTGTGAGGTGTAGTCCACCTTGAGTCTGCCCTCCATTTTTCTATTGTTGGGACTCTTAGGTGGTCTTGAATGGTAGTTTTCAATGGCAGCATCGTGACACTTGAGTTTAGGGAGTAAACTCGCTAATGCTGGTTCACAAAGAAGCATAAGACAAAAACATAAAATCAAACAGAAAAACAGATCATTGTGGTTGGTACATGTAGTTGGCCCTGCCTCATAGTTGCGGTCCACTATGAAACCCAAAAACCTATTCGAAATTCCTTTCAAAAATCTAACAAATCATGATGTTATCAAGAATGGAAGGTTAAGACATCCACATCATCACTGCATATCATGATGAATCTTGTTCAATAAGTCCCTATCTTCCTTGGACTTGAAAAAGTTTGCCACCTAGTACAAGGTTGGGAACCTCTCCAAGCATCTCCTTTTCTCAACCACATTTGTATTAGATGCTTTATATGGATGACACATGTGGGAGACCTGACGAAAGAAAGACCCAATATCCTCTGAAGGGGTGTAACCATGAATCCCCAACATAGTATAAAGGCACGCTCTGTTTTTGAGTCAATATCTGATATTCTTATCCTGTTGCTTCTTTAGCCAGTGTTGCATCTCCTCGTATTCCTATTACTCCCGTTCTTGTCTTCTTTGCTCTTCTTCCTTGTGATGCATCTCCTCTGTCATTTCCTACCATAGTTCAGCTTTGATTCGGGTCCTTATCTTTGATTCAAGCTTGCAGTGAAGTTTGACCTCCAACACCCTCATTGTCTTCTGATTTTCCTATTTGAGTTTGACTTTGATATCCTCTGTAGCTGTGACAAGGTCCATGTCCGCCTGTTGCCTTAGCTTCCTTTGTATCTCTGTGACCCGATGAATGAGCTCCTACACCAATTTTTCATCCGCTTGCATCTTCCAGCTTACCTTCCATTTGTTTTTGTTTGTTGCAACTGTTGTTGGAGTTCACTCTCCAACATCTCTTTCACCCTGTTTTTAGAAAGCATTGTCTATTGATGACTCCCCTCAACTTCCATAGCCAGAGGTTTGCAGGCTTTCCACACCTTGCTTCTTGCTAACCGGACTCTGTAGGTCATTTGTCTCTTTTTCTTGCTTAGGCAACAAAGAAGATGGACATCTAGTCAAGCTACCATTGCTATTCAAATTTCAAAGCGAAAGATAGCTTCTTTACATGATTAGGGCTTATTCACCCTAATTTCTCTTGAAAGGAGAAATTCTGGAATGATTTTCAAAATCAAACATGCGAACTTAGAGGTCTCATTTTAATTTGAGGAGATTTTAATACTATACTTCAAAGAACAGGAAAAGAATGGTTGAAAATGTTGGTACATTAAAGTGTATACTTATTTCAGAAATTCATGAATGATTCTGGTCTCAAAGATATTCTGCTTAAAAATTATGACAACATAATGATGATTTAATTTTTTTTTAGAATATGCATCGAGATGTTAAAAAGGTGTTGGATAATTTTCCTAATATTTTAGGATTAAAAATTAATCTAATAATATTATTTTATTTCCTTTTAATCTTTCAAGATAAGAAAGCA
Source organism: Gnetum montanum (assembly GCA_015680685.1). NCBI lineage: Eukaryota > Viridiplantae > Streptophyta > Gnetopsida > Gnetales > Gnetaceae > Gnetum > Gnetum montanum. Next base: position 865,758 of record MNCI01027046.1, read on the forward strand.
AAATATTTCAAATATGTTAAATTGCAAGTAGGGTCTTTCAAGTAAATATTTGGACAAACTTTATTTTTTTTTGAAAAAATAATTTAGATTTGTAGATTGGTGTTTTAGGGAGGATGTCTGAGAGATTAGCTAACGGGCAAGCAAGGCTTCTTACCTTGGTTGGAAGGGTTTGGACCTTGAAGAAGGTTGTAAAGAGATTGGAAAAATTAGAATATGGTTTTATTTTGCAGGATACTAAAGAAGGCAAAAAATTTAACTTTTGGATTAGAATACAGTTTTTCATCCATGGGAACATGATAGATTTGTTTTTAAAATATTACATTATTTGAATATGGCTCTTTTGGGAAAGTTATCTTGGAGAATTATAAATGAAATTTCACATGGGTTAAAGCAATGAAGGCTAAATATTTGAACTCCACTGAAGATTTTCTGGGACCACATTGTTGGTGTTTTTATAATATAGATGGCACTTGAAAAAGTATGTGCATGGATGAGAAATCACTACATGAAATCAAAAGATGGAAAAGATTTCTTATGGAAAAATAAATATGCTTACAAAGTGACAATGGCTTAGATACTTTACACACAGGTCAAGTGGATAAAAAAGTTATCCATTGAAAGAATGTGGATCTAATCCCTAAAGTTTGATTTTTTTGAATTAGCACAAAAAGTTTAAATTTTAACCACAGATAATTTGTTGAAGCAAAGATGGATGGATGATGTTTACTATATGTTTTTGTTTTCAGAAGAAAATGACAAATCTCTAGTCAGTCTTTGTATGAGCTATTCAAGCTACTAGTGTTAGTTCTAGGGAATTATATAGAAGACATTTTCCAGTTGTATAAATATTGGATATATCTATTATAATCAGGATTTATTGCTTCTACCTATGTATCTTGAACAAATTCGTTTGTTTGATAAATCCTTTGGGTCTACACATATGTGATAAAATATCAGTATTAGTACCAAAATTGCCCTGCAATTACCCGTATTTGAAATAGAGGTTAGAAAGTTACAAATTAACATATTAGTATGCCAAAATCTTTACAAGATCTTGCATCAGCTTAGACTTGTATTTGTGGAACTTGCTGAATTAATAAAATTTAGAGTGCTTTGCTAACACATGTGATCTTACAAATTTGGAAGGAAATAAACCAAAGGACTTTTAAAGTGATATAAATTAATCTAGATAGAGCATAGTGGCTAGCAGTAAAATATTAGAAAGTGAATGAGATATATAAAGTAGAACTTGACGACCCAAGTCTCTAAGCCATACAAGTTTTATCATTTTTATTTTTTGAGGATAGAAATAGATTGGTATCCTGATATGATTATTTTATTTTATCTTCTTATCTTGGTTGATCGTTAAAATCCCAAGAATAATCTCATTGTACTTAAATATTCTTTTTATTAAATATAATCTCTTTTTATTTATGCTTCTCCCAACCTCTCGCATGGCTTATAAAGAGAGAGAGAGAGAGAGGTTGTTACCCTTTATATCTTTTGTCATATCACGTAATCATCAGCTAGTTTATTTCTTGAGAAATTTGTGGTTTATATTGTGTATATTTAATGCAGACATAAATTTATGTCATATCATTTGTTGTTTAATGCACTTTGAACTAGTTTTTTATAAAGAAAATTACCTATCTAATCGGTTGATTTCTTGTTTGTACATATGTTCTGAATAGTACACCAGATCTTTTTTAAAAAAATTTCAAACGATCTAGCTCTCTCTTATTTAAGATGCTTTTGAATGCACATACACAAGGGGTTAATTTTTACTTCTTACTACATCCAGAAAAATTACAATGAACTCACCACGGCATTAACAAGTTCAGGTCATTCATGGACAAGTCTTACCCAAAAGGTAATGCTGACATTGTATATGAAAATTCTGCCCTGGTTAGTATGCAGTACCAATTTCTCACATTTCCTCTGTAGGTCTGTGCAGCTTTAAAAGCAGCAGATAAGTTGGTTCAAACTGCTGAGATAGAATTTGAACAGCTCTCAAATAAGGTACACGATTTAGAGGCAGTTCTGCAGAAGGGTAATGCTGCATTATCCAATTTCCAAGACAGATGAGAATTTTAAAATATTGTAGAAGATAAATTGTTTTATAGATAACTATAACCAAAGCTGCACTGGCCCAATCTTTATCACGAAATATTTTAACTATTTTTGTTCCCTCCATTTTCCCGTTCCCTAGGTTTTCCTTTTATTTCCGTTCTGATAGGTTTTACTCAGTAAATTGATGGTTTATGAATATTTAGAGTAGGTTAGAGATGACAATACTAACAAACGTAGAACTTTGGACTTCATGAGTGGGAATTTCCAGAATTGTAACAAGTGTATTTAAGGTTTAGACATATAGATGCACATTGTTTGTAGACTGACTAAGCTGTTTACTTTCAGCAGTTTTGAAAACCATACAAGCTATTTTTAAATGATTGTTAATTCAAACTCTGCATGACATAAACATGTTTCGAAATCAACTTTTGTTAGATTTTACTTTAAGAATTTTGTTATGTGGTGACATGAACTATGAAGACTATTGCAAGGACCTTGTTCTTTGCAAGGCCTCTCTCCTCCACTCTATACCCTTTTGTATCCTGTCAGCCATTTTTTTGTTAGGATTTGATGATATTTTAAAATAGGCCAACAAGTGATTAGTTATTTGTTATTTTTCAACATTAGAAACAAATTCTGCCGAAGTTTGTTATTCAAATCCTGAAGCTGTATCATTGTGCAATAGCTCCATGGCCTTATAATTAGCTACCTCGCTAGATGGGGAATTTAACAAATATTCAGAGCAACGTAACTGAAACCTTATGACCCGTATAGTCTACTAACCGTTATGTGTACTGTATGCGAGATCTTTAACTTGTAAGCTTAAGTATGAGCTTATAAGCCACTCATTCTTTGCTGATTTATGATTTTGTTTGGCAAGTAGCATCATTGTTAACAATTTTATAACTTTTTTATATTAGTAAAAGAGAACCCCTCAACTTTTATAACATAATTCAATGTTTTTTTAACAATATATGAGCTTATTAGTTGAATTGACTGTATGCACAACTGGGATAATTCAATGTTTGTTTAAGGTACATGTGGACTTCTTTTGTTTCTAACAAAATCACATTTCCAAGTCCTAACATGCCTCCTCCCCTTTTGCTTCTCAAATGTTTTTGGGAATTATACTCAATTCTTTTTATTTGATTGTTTTGGTATTTTGATGATCTGTTTATATTTAAGTTGTCATTTTAAATATAATCGCTGTTAAGAGAGCTACTGTTCTTAACTAAGGCAGCTATGACATTTTGTTCGTTTCATTGTTAATGTTGATTTCACTTTGTTGCAACGGATAGAAGGAATTCATCCTCCCTTTTTCTTAACTTTGGAGTTATTAGTGTAAATTTTGCTAGCCTTTATCCATTCATTTGTGATTGCAGATATGCCAAAAATAGGCCAAAAGGCTTACATGTTTCTAAACCTAATCATCTATTTACTACAGTAGCAAAAAAATAATAAGCATGTCCCCCATGAAGAAGTATGGAACAGTCATAAGAAGCATAAAAATTTTTCAGTATATTATAAATGACATGAAAACTATAAATGGAATGAAATGAAAAATTTGAGCTGTAAGGGTTTCTCCAAGGCATGCAGCCAACGTTAAGTATCCTTCTGAAATAATATTGTTGAATCTATTTTTATATAAAGCATGATATAGTTAAATTAAAAGTAAAATAATCTATACAGTAAAAGGAAGAATATGCATGAATACAAAGAATCCGAATATCAGACCTGCTCTGTGTTCTACAGATCCTGCATCTGAATTTGTTTTCATTGTTAGTGCTATTTCAACATACCAATCGTTGCAGACGGTCATTGTTGTAGGATTTCAGGGTCATTTTCTCTGAAATCAGAGCTAGTAATATAAAATCAGGATTTTTTTTTTATTTTTATTTTTCCTGGGTGAGCTATATTAATCCAAAAGAGAAAGCTCTACAAATGTAGAGCATAAGTCAATGCCTTTTGACCCCATTCCCCCCAAAACAACTATTAGGCCCTAAAGCCCTCATGCAGCACGTTACGGAATACACTAAACCATAAACACACAAAAACAAAAAGCCTCTCCCCCTTGACCACCACACCATGTGATCACTTAGACTCCACCTCCTTGCCCTTTCCACTCAGCCTAGTTGTATTTCCCCACTTTGAACCCAATCCCTTGCTCTCAACAAATCACTCATCTACTAGGGTTTGGGAGGTCTTTGTTTCAACCATAGTTGGCATTATAGTAGTGTTGGTGCCCCCTTCTAGCCATTGCCTGTTTTTTGCGATAAGCTTTGCCAGCTCTACCTGGTGTTCTATGACCAAGTCTTCCATCCATTGGAGGTAGTGCCTTGTGTTCTACCAACAATCCAAAGGCTTTTATTTTTTCAAGTAGTTGGTCCCTCTAGACTTTTGTCCATCCGTTCTCTGGCAAATACATGGACTTCCCTAACTCCTTTGGGTGTTCCTCTGGCAAGCCCAAGGTTTCCACCTTTCTAGCATGATTGCATTCTAGAGCTAGGAGCTACTTGCATCGGCTTACCATCTACTGTACCTATGCCTTAGCAATTGCACACACAATGGCAGCCCATCCTTTTGGTCGAGGAACCTGCTTACTAGCCTTTGAAGGCCTAGGGTCACCTCATCTTGGAATTGTAGAATGCTAGTTCCACTTGCTGACTTCGGTTGTGTTGTTAGAGCCCAAGACACCAAACGCATCTTTTTGCCCCCTTTTCCCCTTGACCACACAAAGTCTCTGATGATCCTATCAATTTTTTGCATCATCCTAGTTGACGGTGTTGCCATGGATGTTGCAAACTTGGTCGTCGCCATTAGTACCATTGAGGCAAGAATCATTTTCCCTTTGCGTGACAAGAAAGAACTAGTCTAGAACATGGTTTTTGCCTGCAACTACTTAACAAGCCCTGTCAACACCCTCTTCTATTGCCATTCAAAAATGGGCATTGCCAAGTAGGTGTCCTACTTCCAGCCCAATAGAATCCCTAGCGTTTGAATGATTCTGCTCTCCACTGTTCTTGCCATGTTGATGAGGTGGATGATCGACTTTCCTTTGTTGATTTCTAAGCCCACCTCATGCTGCATTCTACTCAGCACCCGTGTTAGGCCCTCTACTTGTTGCACCACCGCCCTAGTGAAATCATCATGTTGTTTGTGTAATGTGCTACCAGGCAATGCACCCTTGCAATGTTTAGCCCTTGTACCCCTTTAGCTAGGCAGTAATTGTTGAGTAGATCCATCACCATTATAAACAAGAGGTGACAAAGGGTCTCCTTGCCACAACCCTCTCTGTGATCCTTGGAACCCCCTTAACCTCTCATCAATATCAAATGAGTAGCGGCTGCCCCTTTACATTTGAATGCACAGGTTAACAGACCTAGCGTTGAACCCCTTCAACATCAAAATCACCAATTAGCATCCACTTGGTCGTGTTGGAGATTAGACCAACAACACACCTCAACTCTTGGACATGGGCCTCACAAATCTACCCCCCATAGATGTTCGTAAGCCAAAGGTCCACCTGGGGCACATGGACAGTTTGACTCCAGTTGGAGTCATCCACAGGGCTTATTAGAATCTTAGCTAGGATTTACAGTCGTCCCATGTGACCTTTGCTTGGCACCATCTATATGTGCCATCCCTCCCATTGCAGCAGTTTTTGTTCTGATGCCTACAACTTCATCTCCTGCAAACATACCACATCGCATCCTTCTTCTTGAACTATCATTTTCAGGGTATTTCTTTTGTATGGGGTGCCTTGTCCTCGATAGTTCCAAGAGAGAACTTTCATGGGGATACAAACATGTTTGTGATAGACCTCCTAGAGTGTTTTTTGCACCCCCAAATCAATGTCTAGCTGCATGGACTTCTTTTGCGTTGCCAATGTGCTCGGGTGCCCAAATTTGTTCCTTGGTAGGGTGACCATAGCACCTTAAGTACCTTCACCCTTCGTTGCCAATATATCCTTCATCTTTGGCTGTGATGATCCGTTGCCAAGTGTGATCCATTTCTCTAGCAGGGGCAGCTCCAGCCCTTGCCCCTCCAACGGTGTCAATCGCTTAACTGACAAGGTACAGGGCAAACCTGACATCTCCCTATTCCCCTCCCCTACCCATCCTGAGGCGGTATTCCAACTTCCTGATCCTCCAGTGATGGGTTGTCCTCCATTCCCATATCAGTGTGGGGCATCACAGTCTACACTCATAGATCTTGCTTGCCCTCATCCTTGGTAGTGGGGCGTTGATTATGGGGTTGCCTACCATTCGTCAGCTGCCCCAGCTTCAAGATCTGACCTTTCTTGCCCACTTTGCAGTTGGATGCCCTTTCCCACATGTCTTGCACCTAGGTGGTGTTTCCTTCTGAGCCTTTAGTAGGTTTTCGAATCAAACTTTGATTTTTTCTTCCCCTGTGACCGTTTCTAGGATGACTTCACTCACCCTATCCTTTGACCCCAAAGACCTCCAAACGTAGAAGTGGGCATACCCCATTTTGTCCATTGATGTTGTAAAGGCATCAAATTTGATAACGCAATGAATAGGCCAACTAGGGACTTCAAAAATCCTAGTGCCCAGTACTCCAGCGGCAAGTTGAAAATTCAGATCCACACCAATGCTCTGTCAAATAGACTTGCATCATGGTGTGCCCTTGGTTGCCACGGGGCTAGAGCAAGCCCACAGGCCCCATAAAACCACAAGCCCCCCAAGAGTACCTGCTCTCTATCCGCATCCATTTGAAAGCTAAAAGGCAACCTGTCATTAGCCAGACTCCTTACTTTGACATTCTCTAGTCCCTAGGTTGCCTTGACCCATCATTTGATTAGGTCCATCCTTGGGCATGCATCTTCGGACACAAATTTGCCTAAGAAACTCTGCTCTAGTGCTTGTAAAGTCTCCTTTGGCGAGTGGCCCACCTTGAGTTGCATGATGGCCCCTGCCTTGGAGCAAGCTTCAAAATCCTCATTTCCCTTCTCCCTCGCAGAAACCTACCCTACGTTCCATGCCCGTCCCTATCTCCATCCACCTCTCCTCTTGTTCCTTTCCCTTCACTAGTCGCTCGGCCCAGCAAGACCCCCCTACACGAGCTAAGGCTATGCCCATCCACACCATCACTTCCATCAGCCCTTGCTCCCATTGCTGAAGTCATGTCTCTCCCATTTACATTAGCCAGTGTCTTTTTTGTTATCTTTCCAAACCAAGATCTTCTTGTTTTCAACAAAAAAATAGAAATATAAAATACTTGCTCAATTAAATAATAATTAGTATAAAGTTGTGATCCCTTGTTAATATATATATATATATTCTTTAAAAATGTTTTTTCAAATTACTCTTTAATGCATTTAAAAACATCATCTTTAAAGCTTTTAAAGTAATTTGATGCTACAAGGTTTGGTTTTCTTAGAAAAGTTTAACTTTAAAAAATTGATCGTTCTAATTTTATTGAAGTTATAAAAGCTACATGTAATTAATCCCAACATTTTATTTCATTACTTAAAAAAATTACTAATTTATTTTGTTAGTTAAATAATTAACTAATATGTTAAGACTTCTTAATCATAAATGTGTATTAACAATTTGTGATCAACCATACATGTGCAAGCTCATGGTAAACTCAAAGATGATAACCAATTTATTTTATTAGTTGAACAATTAACTAATAAGTTAAGACTTCTTAATCATGAAATATGTATTAAGAATTTGTGATCAATCATACATGTGCAAGCTCATGGTAAACTCAAAGATTAAGGAAGTGTAAGTTGAAGTGTTTACTTTTGTATGTCATTGCATTTAATGAACTAAAAATAATAATATATAATGTGATCTTGTAATGGATTTATATTTTTTGTTATTTTTAAATTTTGTAATTTTTATGTATGTTTATAATTAGAAGAAAGTAGTAAACAAAGCTAAGAGATAGTGAGCCATTGCTCACTTGACTAGAGCATGTGTTGAAACTTGAAGTGTTTACTTGTGTATGTCATTGCATTTAGTGAATTAAAAGATTATAGTATATAGTGTGATCTTGTAATGGGTTTATATTTTTTGTTATTTTTAAATGTTGTAATTTTTATGTATGTTTATAATTAAAAGAAAGTAATAAACAAACCTAAGAGATAGTGAGCCATTGCTCACTTGACTAGAGCATGTGTTGGAACTTGAAATAAGTGAAACATAGGTACACCCCAAGATATATAGTTCAATTAGAACTTTGTATAACTTAGCATTGCCCACTAGAGTCGAATCTAGGACCTAGAGCTTCCACATCAAGTGTTTTACCACCAGGCTAATACCTCATTATTTTACAAGTTACAGGATTGATTCCAATGAGTTTGCTAAGACATGTGTCACTTAGGGACATAAATAAAAATGTATGTTCATAGTCAACCATAGGAAGTCATCATCAATTCTTTCACCTACCTTAATAGTCAACCTATCCTACTCAAGATAAAGGCATTGTAATGATGACGATGAGGAGCACACTAAGCTACTAAAATAAGAAATGCATACTTGTAACTAAAGAAATACAGAAATTGAACTTCTTTTACTTATGTCCACTGAGAGATCCCTTGGATCTATCAAAATTTCTTCTATGTAATTTTTTTAAATTTATAACTTAGTGGAATTGAACCTATGACTTGGGGTTACCAAGGCAAGACTCTTACCACTAAGAAATAAAGTGATCAATTATATTCTCAATTTTCCAACATTATGTAGTACAAGTGTAAGAACCATCGTTTGGAGTGATAGTAAGGTGCTTGTTTCTCAAGTTTGAAGACATGAGTTTGAGCTTGAGTGCAACCACTTTAAGAGGTTAGACTTTCAATCATTCATTAACCTCCTTGGGACCTTATTTGGTGAGATGAGCATTGAGGCTTTGGGTAATGATCCATATATTGTACAAGTGTGGCATCCTAGGGTAAGTTTGAATTAATATAACACATGCACATTGTCCAAATGATGAGACATCTAGTGGTAATATTATGTCATTTTGTAAGTCATGAACTTGTTTCAATTTAGTCAACACACTTTAGTTATAGTTGAGATTGAATTATTAGTGTGATGCTAGTTTGTTGGCATGTAGGTTCAATTTTTCTTTGGGACAAGTATCCTTAGTTTGAAACTCAAATTATGCTTAAAATTGCAATCTCCCTTTTGAGAACACTAGCAAATACATAAAGGACATCATTCCTTAAAAGAGCTAGAACGCATTCCTACTCAAGCACATCTAGCTCTAAACCTTGCTTTGTAGAGAAGAGTGGTGGCCCAAGCCTCAAAGCTAAAACTCTTTAGCAAGCTTACATATCCTTGTGACACAATTCACAAGGAATTAGGGCCATGTAGTGCTATAAGATTGTTATTAATTGTTAAGATAGCATAGAACTTGTAAGGATCTTCATGCTTTTGTTGACCCCTTTTCTAGAAGAAGAGTAGTTTTTAGACCACCAATAAGGCAGACTCTTTACACTCTCCTTCATTTGGAAGGATGGTAGATTTGTTTTTCCTTTTAATTCCAAAGTTACATATGAGATTATTACCAAAAATGATTTTATACATACCAAATTCAATAAGGCATGGAAAATGCAATTATCATCATACTTTTGAATGGGGAAAACGGAAAATACATGGAGAGTTCCTTTTCAAAAAATTTGTATTTTTTATGGTATCTTATTTATTAACTTCTTCTTATTAGCATTTATCTTCACAATTGTTTTTCCTTAATGTCCTCTTTGTTTGGCCGAGAGGCCATTATCAGTCATAATTCGGTAACGTTAACTTTGTCTATAACGCTGACTAACGTTGACTTTCCTGACAGGCCATTACCAGTCATATTTCGGTAACGCCAACTTTGTTCATAATGTTGACGTGTTATAAAAGGTTACGTCGGTTGCAAAAAAAATAAAAATAAAATAAAAAAACGTTTAGAAAGGTTGCGTCCTCGTTCCAAAGGTTGTGTCCTGTTAAAAACCATAAATACGTCTCATTAGATGAATAGTTTGGGTTGGATTGTTGGATTCGGGAGCACCTACTGAAGCGCAGTAAATTGGCAATGGGTACAAAATTGAACTTTTTCTTTATTTTGTGCACTAGAAACTTGCTTAGCTTAATATTTCGTGGAATTCTGTTTCCCAAATAATTCTCATTTTCCTAGGAAAGTTATACATTTCATGAATTCTTAACAGTTAATACACGAATTTGCATATGTGGTCGTTCTTCAAATCACATTACAGGACAATAGAAACCATAAAAGAAATGTTTTCAACCACTGTAATGAATTTACAAGATTTATAAATTAGAAAAACAGAAAGAAAACCAGAACCCATCATTCAAACTATCAATGAAAGCCTATACCATTGTTCATATCTTTGTATTCTTCCTATGTTATTTCTGCTGTCTCCTCCTCTTCCCCTTTGGGACTCTGTTGCTCTTCTTCCTTTTTTCCGCACTTGCTGCTGCTACTGTCACGGTATGGCTTGAGCTTCTTCACAAATTATCAATAATGCGTAAAGAAGGCCCAACTGCGTTTGCAGAATCTGTCCGTTGCAGTTGCAACACTGGTGCTGAGGGCGTGAAGCTTGATATCGTGCTGCATAACCTCTGCAAATGCCTTGGTCTACTCGACAAGTAACTTCGAGCGTAACGCAGCTTCCTTAAATAACATGCTATGCGTAACAATACTTTCAGTTTCATCTCCAGCGAAAGGGAACCAAGAGAAGAACCATCGGACGCCATTAAAATTGATTTGCAAAAAATCTTATGTCTTCGACTCAGCCAACTACAATGTCTCTCCAAATCCCGAATGCAGGATTACCAACATGTTTCTTGAATTTAATCGGTTCTCAAACCCATAGTGGATCAGCTTACCACATATAAAAAAGCGAGATATCACGCAGTACATCACTATTTATATTACATTTTTATTTGTTTGAGCATTGCTTTGACCTAGGGCCTAGGCACATAATTAGTCCGAAATAGCAATGCCAACTTGTTACTGATTATTTTTATTCTAGGGTCCCTATGCTATCGGTGAACATTTAATCTGCGATTAATCCTTGTTTTAAAAAATATTATTTATTATTGCTATTAACTAGGCATTTTAGAAAATAGTAATTAATGTTAAACCTTATCAAGTGCGAAACAACTAATTTTTATTTTTAGGATTTGGTTATATTTAAAAACATATTGGGTGCCTTAGGTTTTTTTAAAAAAATAACTAATTTTTTATTTTTAGATTTGGGTTTTATTTAAATTTTAATACAACCCATAATATTATATAAGGATTCTCATTCCTATAAATACAGATCATGCCATGTGATAGAGAGCGTGAGTTAAACCGAGCGAGACAACAACGTCTCAGAGATCGAAGAAGAGAAGCTCGGCAATGGGGAAATCCTTTGGAGTTGCAAAGAATGGAACAAGATCGCTTATGTCAAAGAACGCGTCGAGCAGAAATGCAGCAACAACAAGTGGAAGGAAGTGAGGTTTGTAGATGAAATTTTATTTTTGTTTTAGATGAAATTCATTTAATGTCTGATTTAATAAAGCTAAATATATTAGGTCACTTTGTATAATAATATTTCACAGAATGGAAGGGATCACAGACAAGGACGAGGAAGAGGTCGTGAACATGGATAAGGATAAGGACGAGAACGCATAGATGAACACGAAAATCACTTAGCAGTCATTCCTAATGATGAAAATGTTCATAAGCCTCAATTGCATCAAGAAGTTATTTCACATATAGGATGTGGTCGTGGTCGTGGTCGTGGTTGTGGTCGTGGTCGTGGACGTGATCATGGTTGTGGATTTGGTCAGATGTATTCAAATAATGATGATTTGATGGTTGAAGATGAATTACTTATAAATCCTATAGAGATTGTTACTATAGAACGAAAATGTGCACAAGGGTGTGAAAGATAAGAATGTTTTAGACAATGAAAAAGATAAGCAAAAGTGGCAAAAATGTTAGATTTAGTTGCAAAACTTGATCAAGAATAGGCTTAACCAAGATTGTGAATGGAACATCAACAAATATCTTCTGAATATATGAACAATCAGGTATCTTATCCAAATCTTTATAAGTTAAATACACAAATCATGCATGCAATAACAAGATTTTCAAGCGAGGTTGATAAGTTTAGTGTTTCTCGATCATGTGGTATTTGCAATGAAAGTTTTTTAAGTATGTTAATGAAACCTATACAAAGATTTGGTCTAACATGTGTAAGGTATGCAAATGAAAAAGTAATGGAGATCTTGAATCATGATGGTGAAGAGATTAAGCATTTTTCTGCTGATAATAATATGGATCCAGAACCCCAACCAATAATCTTATTAGAACTATCAGAAGTTGAAGAAATGCTTATATCACGAATTAATCCTATTTTACAAGTTATGCATGCTATTGGAGGTCAATTACAATATAAAGGACATACTATCAGTTTTATGCAAGATATATCTGAAATTGCAACTAGGCTACCTTTGAGGATTCATGAAATTCCAATGCTGATACTAAGACGAGTTGATCAAATTGGAACAACCTATAACTTTGTTGTAAATAAAAAATGTGTGTATGTTGCCTTATTGTATAAGAAACAGAATGATCCATTCTATCAGGATGTAGAAATAGATGAGCATGCTTTGGATGATGTTAGTGATACATGAGATGTTAATGTTTTTGAAAGGATTCGTTATATTAGATTGTCTAAGGAGGATGATGAGATGAGATTACAGTTTGATGATCCTTTGGTTGATTTAAAGGAGGAAAATATTATTAGACACACATCATCAGTAGCATCACGTCCAGTTCTTCTAGGGAAAGAACTTGATCTAGTAAGAGCTTGGTTAGAAAATCCAACTAATGAAAGTTCAGATTATACACAATGGCCAACACTTTCAGAGTCACCCATCAATGAGTTCAACACAGTTGGAATGCTTCCAATGTCATTTCCAATGTTGTTTCCACGTGGAAAATGTGACTTTCTTACAAGAAGGTCCAAGGATGTTATGTTACATGAATATGCTAGACATCTACTTCGATATAAGGATGGCAGATTTGGACGTCATAAAAGATTCAGGTATTAAAAACTAATTACATTTACATTGCTAAATAGCATTTATGTTTTTGACATCTTATGAACTAATTACATAGGAATTTCATTTTCATTTTCAGGTATCACATTTATAACATGATAACGAGACATCGTGCACTGAAATCAACATCAGTATTCTTCAAAAATATATATATATATATATTACAGAAGCATCATTAACAATCCAAGAATTACGTGAAGGACTACAAAATGCACCATCAGATAATTTTGTTGATAATTTGATGAGATTTTTAACAACGATACAAGGAATGCCTTCGTACTGGAGAAAATGCAAAGTGCAGTTGTTTGATTTGATAAATGAGTTGGGTGTACCAACTATTTTTTTTACTCTGAGTGTAGCAGATCTTTATTGGCTAGATCTACATAAGGTAATGCCTACAGAACCCCCACAAAATGTTTCTGAGATAAGAGAGTAGAAAATGAAAAATTTTATTGAGAACCCACATATAGTTGCTGAGTTTATGCATCTTCGACATAAGACATTTTGAGAAATGATTTTATTTCAAGAATTTGATGTGGTTGATTACTAGACGAGATATGAATGGCAACATAGGGGATCATCACATGTCCATGGCTTTCTTTGGATCAAGGGAGTTCTAAACATAGAAAAACTTGATTGGAATGACCCAGAAGTAGTTAGAAAGATGAGAGAGTTTTTTTATGCAATAACAAATACATGGAATAGTATATTCAATCAAGATGGAATATCCAATGTTGTAAGTTGTTTGGAATTTCTAAATATTTATTTTAAATGTTAAAAAATTGTTTAGGTTATTTGAAAAAATCATTATAAAAATTATACAAATCTTTCATTTGTAGATGCAACGTGTTAATAATCCTAGGCATCTATGTGAAATTCAAAGTCAACAATTGCAATTCATGGATCTTGACATTGATTATGATGAGCTCTTAAATTCAATTCAACGACACACACAATGTAAGAGAGGAGCATGTTTAAGAATCCGAAATCATATGCAAGTTTGCATGTACAATTATATTTCTCTGAATACCTAGATTCTTATTTGCATCATGAATGTATGGGATCTAGGAAAATAATTTTATAACTTCAATTTATTACCTTAGGTATAATGTTCCATGGCCATTGCGAGCTCAATCAGATCTCTTTCAAGATCTAGAAAACATCATGTTACATATGAACCACGTCGAAATGATCCAAAGTTGAATGTTCATAATAGAATGATCCTTCAAACATGGAGAGCAAACATAGACTTTCAACCGGTCCTTGACAAATATGTTGTTATTAAATATATTGCAAAATATGCAGCAAAATCTAAAAAAAAGTCAAGATGCTTTCATGATTTATTACTTCGTATTGTCGAATCTCGAAACCCTGAAGAAAACATAATGATTGCATACAAAAGACTCATGATAGATGCTGCAGCTAATAGAGACATAGGTGTACCGTTCGAAATCGTCGGCGAGAGGTTGGAATGAACAGACGCTGAGATCTACGGACGAAACAATAAGACCTTGCTTTCGCCCGAGGGTAAGCTGGAAATTAACGGAGGCAAAGTGCCTTGAATGGTTCTCACATGGATCAAACGAGGACTTCCCAAAACGTACGCAATTGCGATGCGTTGGGTTATACGTAAACAAATGCAAAATTGAACGTAAACAAATGAAAACAGATGTAAACTGTTCAAATAATGAAAACAGGAACAATTTGAACAAGAAAAATAATGTAAACTTCAGGAATATGGGCAATAATGTAAACTGTTTGTATTGATAAACAATTAAAATGTGCACCGGTCAGAACGCAGTTGCGGTTTGGTCGCAAAGTGAACGTTTAGCCTCAATGGATGAGAGTAGGTGCTGGGAAGATGGAGGTTTTGGATTGCAGGTGTACAACATCCAAGTCTGTATGAAGCCCAATGTATGAGATTGATGCTCAGATTTCTTAAGTGTCTGTGAGATTCGAATTCCCCCCCCCTTTGATCCAGTGGAAAAATAAGAGATTTATAGGATTTTAGGTGCGAGATTCGGATCTGGGAGAAGATCAGTGGCTGCTGGGTGAGAAAACTTTGGATCGGGTGATAGGTGTGTGCGTTGATCGAATGCATGAAATGTTACAATGTACAGTGTGCAGCATGACCAAGATCTATTACGCTGACGTGTGTAATCCACAGCGTAAGAGCTTGATACGCTGAAAAATGCAAAATGTACAAAGAATGTTAAAGTACAAGAGTGGATTTAGATGTCTGGCCTCCGGTTTTGCAGATCTGTACTATTTTTGCTCTGCCAAGGCCTCCAGCGTGCGTGGATTTGGCTCTGGCGTGTCTACAATGTGTCCTAGCGTCAGTGTCTGGCGTCTAGCGTCCAATGTATGAAAGTGCTTTCGTTGGGTTTACGTTGTTGGAAGCATGCCCGCGTGACTAACAGCGTATGACCTGAAAATAGTGCATTTTGAACCCGTTTTTGACCTGAGACCCGTTTTCAGAGTGGATCTGCATGCCATGGGTCATGAAGGTTCTGTGTGCCAAATTTGGGTTGATTTGGATGTCGTTTTGGCCCTGTTTTGGTTGATGATGCTGGGCATTACATTGTGATGCACTTGAAAAAGTAACCCCAGTGTCACCAACTGTTTTTGCCCTGTTTTGAGCTCATTTTTGTATGTTGATGCCTATTTGATGTTGCTTGACTGCTGCCTGCTCTCCAGGGTGGTCTAGGTGCAAAGTTTGACTCTGTTTGATTTTTGTTTCAAGCCTGTTTAGTTTGGTCACGCTACGCTTACGTTGTGCAGCGCGACCAAAGTGTGGCCCTAGCGTGACCAAGCTTAAATGACACGTTTTAAGCCCAAGTCTTGATTTTCTGAAGCTTGTGAACATGTACAATTATTGCCTAGCTCCTGGGAGTTGAATTCATGCCAAAATTCTACCTGGAGGTGCCTGAATTGAGCCGTTCTTGTTTGGTCACGCTGTGCAGTGTCTGAAAAAGTAACCCCAGCGTCACCAACTAAAAATACCTCATTTAAGGTCCAAATTTGGATTTTCTGGAGCCTGGGAGTTGTTGGGGGCCTTGGTGATGATCATGGGGGGTCCTTGTGCTCGATTTCGGCCTATTTTGGCTCAGTTTCGAGGCTCTAAAAGTTGGTGACGTTGATCCTTACGCTGTGCAGCGTCTGAAAAGTAACCCCAACGTCACCAAGTCAAAATGGCACATTTGAGGCCCAGATTTTGATTTTTTGGAGGTTGGGAGTTGCTGGGGGTCTTAGTGAAGATCATGGAGGGTCCTTGTGCTCGATTTCGGCCTATTTTGGCTAAGTTTCGGGGCTCCAAAAGTTGGTGACGTTGATCCTTACGCTGTGCAGTGTCTGAAAAGTAACCCCAGCGTCACCAAGACAAAATGGCATATTTGAGGCCCAAATTTTGATTTTCTGGAGCCTGGGAGTTGCTGGGGGCCTTGGTGGAGGTCATGGGGGGTCCTTGTACTTAATTTCGGCCTGTTTTGACTCAGTTTTGGGGCTTCAAAAGTTGGTGACGCTGATCCTTACGCTGTGCAACGTAAGAAAATGTAACCAAAGTGTACTTAGCCAAAACCAAGAATTTTGAGCCCGAAACTTTTGATTTTGGATGCCAGAAGTTGATGCAGTCGCCTGTGGGCCCTAGGGGGACTTTGCCTGTTGAATCGTGGGCCATCAGGGGTTGTTTCAGAGGCCTCCAAGTTTGGTCACACTGTACTCATGTTGGGCTGCAGCATGACTTAGCTTGATTCTTGTCTAAAAGTGCTAGGCCAAAATTTTTGTGGTGTTTTCATTGGCCCCTCTTTGTTGACGCTTGGAGGAATCTACCTGAGAGGCGTCGACAAAGAAGTACAAAACACCACAAGCAACTAGGTATCAAACATTTTTACTTGGCACTTGGCCAAATGTCATCGCACCGTGATCAGAAGTTCCTGGGATCAGGAAATGAGGTTTTGAGATGTATAGGGAGAAGGTTTGTAACTGTGAGATCGAGGATTGATGAAGGGATGGTTTTGTTTAATTGTGGGAAGAGGAATGCTCTTGTGTGAACACATCATGTTGGTCCTTGTCAATAGCCAGTATCTAGCGGACTTGGGACCAAGGCATGAGATGTGCATCATTTGGAGGAACGAGACTCTTGTATCCTATTTAAGAGAACTCATTGTCATAACCAAAGCCATGCAGTGAGGTGGTGCGTTCTTTGGAGAAACAGGATCCTTGTTGAGTGTCAAAGGGAACTCGTTGTCCAACAGCCAAAGCCACGCGGTGGGATGCAACATGATTGTTTGAGACACAAGTGTTTTCTTCCAAGACAAGTACCTTCCCGCTTGGGGCTTATATGGGAAGTGCCAAGGGTCTTGTGATGGATTTTGCTCTTTGATTTTTTTTTATATTTTTTTGATTATATATTTTTTTGTCTTTTTTTTTTTGTTTTTGAACAGAGCCCTCTTTTAATGTTATACTCGTGCTCATGTACTCGTATATGTTTCATGTGTTGTGCTGTGTGTTGTAACTACCTGGAGGGTTACAGTGTGCAACCATGTGTTCAGAGTTTTGGGGTGACTGGGATGTATCCGGGAAATGTAACTGAACAGAGTAGAGAGAACATGCTAGGGAATGAGGGACATTTGGGGAACTGGGAATGTACTTGTGAACGATTTGATTAACCTGGTTACATGCATCAGGAACAATGTGGTACATCGTCGTTGTGATGAAGTGCATCCGTGTACGAACATCTTTGAGTGTCATCCTGCAAACACAACTCTGAGAAGACAAGAAAACCATGAGCGAATGAGTTAGCTTAACACTTTAAACATGGATGCAACTGATGGGATGAAGACACCGCGTGCAACCATAGGTAAACAAAATTGAGTAACAGCAATGTTTTCAGAGTCCATGTGGTGAATTCATGTAGCAGGTTGATGAAGACGTGCTGTTTGATTATAGCAACAGAGTAGTAGGCTAGTGAAGAAGTTGCTAGTTTATAGTCTTGGCGGATTGTCGTGGATTAGTTTTATGTCATAACCCGTTGGACGTTGCCAGTTTAACATCGTAGCGGATAGTGCAATGCTAGTTTATAGTTGTGGCAGACTATGGAAAGGCGAGCTAGTTTATAGTCTCGGCAGACTATGGAGAGGCGAGCTAGTTTATAGTCTTGGCAGACTCTGTTAGATGAGAGTGTGGTAGTTTATTGTCATTCCGGACAATTTGTGGTATCAGTTTTAGGTCATGAAGCCAGGACTGTTCTGCGGCATCAGTTTATCGTCATGATTCCAGGACAAATTTGTGGTATCAGTTTACCGTCGTGATGCCAGGACGAATTTGTGGTATTAGTTTACCATCGTGATGCCAAAACGAATCTGCGGTATCAATTTATCGTCATGATGCCTGGATGGTGTTTGGATGCATGCACGTACGTCTAGGTGATCCTGCAAAAGAAGAAACTAGAGGACACAATGTGAAGTAGTAATTGTTGAAAACAGAACCTAAATGCACAAGCAAAATAGAAAATAATGCAAAAAGTGGTAGTTTAGGGCCTTTATGGGCCGTGTGTTAGTTTAAGGCCTTTTTGGGCTACAGGCTAGTTTAAGGCCTTTTTGGGCCGCATGTAAATGCATAAGCTAGTACAATGCAAACGAAGGTGACGTATGCACTGAAGAGTGGGCGGGGATCAGACATGTTTTTAGCCACAGGGGAGCCTTGATCGTGTGGTTGCTTCCTAGCCGGACGTGGTCTAGGCAGCGTGCTAGGTTTTGGTTGCTCAGGGAGGCTTTCAGTTTTTACCACTCATTTGGGCATTTTAGCTCTAAGTTTTACGTTTTTTGCCGTGGGTGTTCCATCAAGAGACTCTTCTTTCAAGACTTGTGACATGTCTATGTTGTGGATGGCTTGAAAGGGAGTGTTATCGCCATGTATGATGACTTGTCCACCTTCGTATGGAAGGTGAATTTCTTGATGTATCGGTGAGGAAAAGGTCCATTGTTGGGCTAGCCAAGGTCTGCCAAGAATCATGTTGAAACTTGACATCTCTTCTATGACAGTGAACTCGGCACTAGTGGGGAATTGTTCTCCTGCCACAAAGGCTAAATTGATTGTGCCCTTAACTGTGACATGTGATCCGTTGAAGGATTTTAAACACGTGGTTTTCATTGGCATGATCTCGTCTGCCATGCCTAGTTTGTTGATGATGGAGTATAAAGCTATATTTGTTGTTGCATCGTCATCAACATGCACTCTGCGAATGGTACATTGGCCAACACGTACACTAATCGACAATGGAGCTGTTGTGACCTCCCCTCGTTCAGGGTTGACTTTAATTGCATCATCATGGAAGGTTAAGGTGTTTGAACCCAATCCTTGTGGTGTATGTTGCGAAATCGTTGCACGGATGGATTTCTTGTTTGTGGGGATGTCCTCCATAACAGGAATGGATGCTAACGTTTGAGCCAAGGCTTCGTGGTGAACGGCTGAAGTCATGCCTAGGTTGTACAAGCTCATCGTTGTGTTCTTCTGTTTGAGTGTTTGTTTTACCTGGGCTAGTGCAGCTACGAAGTCTGTGTTGTTGATCGTTGTGTTGGCTTTGGCTTCCTTCGTGTGGGTTAAGGGATGGGCCTCCTGCGTAGAGGGCTTAGGCCTGGTCTGCTTGAGATTAGGGATAGGGGCCCCAACGTTCGATTGTTGCTTGCTTGGTATGGCTTTTGTTTCGGGTGTGGAGGTTGTTCATTGTTTGTTTGTCCTCTTCTGCTGCCATTTGGTAGGCTTACCCGTGTTGTTGGCAAGGTTGACTCTTGAGGGAGAAGAGGTTGAGACGTTGCCTACGGTTGGGCTCTGGGTAGGTGAGGGACCATCGCATGGTGGCACCTTTATGAAAAATGGTAGTTTGGAAGGAGTCGTTGGTGTTTGACTAACTTGTTGTGGCACCTTGATGATGAAAGGTTTCTTTGCGGTTGTGGTCGGTGCATCATGCCAGTTTAACATCTTAGCGGACAATTACGGTGGTACTTTGACCACGAAAGGTTTTGCAGGTGCTTGAGGTGGCACCTGGATGACAATGGGAGACCTCTTGCTTGTGGAGGCGGAGGGGATCGTTGCCTTGCTGAGAGGCACACGGATCACGAAAGGTTGTCGTACAGGTTTGGGCTTGCTTCCTATGCTAATGGAGTTTATGACATAGGAGGCATCATCTGTGCTAGGTTGACTCAGGGTGTTGATGTTGAGTTGGCCCCGTTCTATCATTGTTTGAAGATCATCCTGTAAGGCACGACAGTTGTCAGTATTGTGACTAGACATCTGGTGGTAGTGATAGAATTGATCTAACTTAAAGTGTCGTGGGATCGAGGGCTCATTTGGTGCTGCTAAGGTGGGGTTCCTTAGTAGCTCGCAGTACATGTTGTGTCTTTGGCTTGCATTCTCCGCTTCTTGTTTGTATTGGATTTGCCCAGTTTTGAGGAGTTGCTCTAGTAGTTCAGAAGGTCACGTGGGTAGCGACGTATACTTAGAGCGATCATTGCGCTGAAAGTTGGACCTTTGGGTGGCCCCTATCGTTGCAGGCAGGTTGGTACTGGTGTTTGTTGTTTTTGTGCTTGCGGCTACAGTTTCCGTTGTTGTCTATTGTTTGGCAACGTGTTGGTTCTTGTAAGCCACATAAGCGGTATCATTGCTGGTTTGTGCAGCTTGTTCAATGTTCTTGATCTACGTGAAGGCTTGGCTCAACGTTTGAGCGCTTAGGTAGTACAGTTTGGACTTAACGAAGTCATTCACTACTCCCTTCAGAATCGTAAGCAAATACATTTCAGGGATGGGCTCATGAAGTTTATTAAGGGCTACACTCCATCGTTGAATGAACTTCTGCACAAGCTCTAGTGGCGCTTGTTTCACTTGTATCAGAGTGTCTAGTATTGCTTCAGGCTTCAGGTTGTACTTAAACCTGGTAACGAACTGGTGTAATAGATCCTCAAGAGAGGATATGGAGTTACATGACAGGGCTCGGTACTAGTCTAAGGCTACGCCCGTTAAGGACATAGCGAACATGCTCAAGATTGCGTGGGGCCAAGCTTGAAGTAATAGAGTTTCTGATCGAAACGTGACTAAGTGAGCGTTCGGATCTCCCTTCCCGTTGTACTTGGTTAACTGGGGCAATGTGATTTCCTTGGGTAAAGCTAACGATGGCACTGAGGAGCTAATTGGATCATCTTGGTAGAAGTCTAGTACTTTAACTTGTTCAGTGTTTGCCGTTTTGAGATTCTTTACCTCGTCAGCTAACACTTGCATCATTTTTTTGGCTTCTGCCCACTCTTTGACGGTAGGCAGATTAGTTGGCTGGGGAGATTGGATTGTCATTTGTTGCTATGGAGCTATGTTCAGAGTTGTGGTTGCGGGGTGTGGCACGTTGAAGTGAGTGGGTTGTTGAACAAGGGGTATGGTTCCTTGCCTAGCCACAAATTGTGAAGTAACATCCTGGATGTGCGAAGCTGAAGTGATGAAAGGGGCTCCATGTGTTTGCATGTGTGGTATGTACTGGGTGGAGATAGACGTGGGTAATCTCTATCCGGATACTGGTGCTTGTGTGCTCGTTGACACTTGGTGAGTGGCCGTCTATCCCATGCGAGGGTGGAATGATGGGTTCACGTAGGCATGGGGAGTGAGGGTGTAATATGAATCCTCATGTTCAGATTGTGCCACAGAGTCATCTTTCTCGTCTTAGTTTTGGGGCTCCTCAGTGGGTTGCCGTGAGTTTTGGCTCCTTGCCATAAGGAGTTGAAAGATGAGTCGGTGCTGGGGCTCAAAAAGGGGGATGATGTCATATACTGAGGGAGTGAATTCATGATCCCCCATGTATATGCGCTCAAAGTTTCATTTCGCTTCCTTATCTATGTGGTCAATGGGAAGGTTGGCCTGAATTTTCACACAGATGTAGTTGTATTGTTCTTGTTTGAGGATTATGTGGGCATGTGTGTTGGAGATCTGGGAAGACTCCATGATGATGTGTGACTGGGCAGCGTACAGACAAGGCAACGAGTGCAGTGTGTGGTCCAGGCTGAGGATGCAGCGTGTGCAATGTGACTGGATTGCAGCGTGTGTAGCATGACAAGTCTGCAGCGTGACCAACTGCAACGTGACCAACAAGCAACGTATGAACAATGAAAATTTGTCTAAGTGTCTAGCGTGTGAACACTGAAAATTTTTCTAAGTGTCCAATGTGTGAACACTGAAAATTTGTCTAAGTGTCTAGCGTGTGAACACCGAAATTTTGTCTAAGTGTCCAGTGTGTGAACACCAAAAATTTGTCTAAATGTCCAGCGTGTGAACACTGAAAATTTGTCTAAGTGTCAAGCGTGTGAACATTGAAAATTTATCTAGGTGTGAATTACGGTGAATTCGACTTTGAAACGGATGCATTTTGTGTGTTTTTGTTGAAAAAACACTGTAGCGATAATGTAGCAGCGTGAGCACTGTAGCAGCGTGAACACTGTAGCAGCGTGAGCACTCTAGCAGTGTGAACACTGTAGCAGCGTAAGCATTGTAGCAGCATCAACACTATAGCAGCGTGGTTTCAGCACTTGGTTTGGGCAGCGTTTGAATAGGTAACGTGATCAGCATTTTCATTAAACAAGAAACAAGTTCGGCCCTCCTTCTAGCGCCATTTTACTGTACCGTCTGAAATCATCGGCGAGAGGCTAGAATGAACAGATGCCAAGATCTACGGACGAAACAATAAGACCCTGCCTTCATCCGAGGGCAAGCTGGAAATTAATGAAGGCAAAGTGCCTTGAATGGTCCACACGCAGATCAAACGAGGACTTCCCCGAACGTACGCAATTGCGATGCGTTGGGTTATACGTAAACAAATGCAAAATTGAACGTAAACAAATGAAAACGGATGTAAACTATTCAAATAATGAAAACAAGAAAAATGTGAACAGGAAAAATAATGTAAACTTCAGGAATTTGGGCAATAATGCAAACTATTTGTATTGATAAACAATTAGAATGTGCACTGATCAAAACGCAGTTGCGGTTTGGTTGCAAGGCAGATGTTTAGCCTCGATGGATGAGAGCAGGTGTTGGGAAGATGCAGGTTTTGGATTGCAGGTGTACAACGTCCAAGTCTGTATGAAGCCCAACATATGAGATTGATGCCTAGATTTCTTAAGTGTCTGTGAGATTCAAATTCTGCCCCCGCCCCCTTTGATCTAGTGGAAAAATAGGAGATTTATAGGATTTTAGGGGTGAGATTCGGATCTGGGAGAAGATCAGTGGTTGCGGGGTGAGAAAACTTCGGATCGGGTGACAGGTCTATGCATTGATCGAATGCACAAAATGTTACAATGTATAGTGTGCAGCGTGACCAAGATCTCTTACGCTGACGTGTGTAATCCACAGCGTAAGAGCTTGATACACTGAAAAATGCAAAATGTACAAAGAATGTTAAAGTACAAGAGTGGATCTAGATGTCTGGCCTCCGGATCTGCAGATCTGTGCTATTTTTGCTCCGCCAAGGCCTCCAGCATGCGTGGATCTAGCTCTGGCATGTCTGTAGTGTGTCTTGGCATCAACGTCTGGCGTCCAGCGTCCAGCGTTTGGTGTCCAGCATCCAACGTCCAGCGTTTGGTGTCCAGCATCCAACGTCCAGCGTATGAAAGTGCTTACGCTGGGTTTACGCTATTGGAAGCATGCCAGCGTGACTAACAGCGTATGACCTGAAAATAGTGCATTTTGAACCTGTTTTTGACCTGTGAGACCCGTTTTCAGAGTGGATTTGCATGCCATGGGTCATGAGGGTTCTGTGTGCCAAATTTGGGCTGATTTGGATGTCTTTTTGGCCCTGTTTTGGTTGATGATGCTGGGCATTACGCTATGAAGTGCCTGAAAAAGTAACCCCAGCGTCACCAAGTGTTTCTGCCTTTTTTTGAGCTCATTTTTGTACGCTGATGCCTATTTGATGTTGCTTGACTGCTGCCTGCTCTCCAGGGTGGCCTGGGTACAAAGTTTAATTCTGTTTGATTTTTGTTTCAAGCCTGTTTAGTTTGGTCACGTTGTGCTTACGCTGTGCAGCGTGACCAAAGTGTGGCCCCAGCGTGACCAAGCTTAAATGACACGTTTGAAGCCCAAATCTTGATTTTCTGAAGCCTGTGAACATGTACAATTGTTGCCTAGCTCCTGGGAGTCAAATTCATGTCGAAATTCTGCCTAGAGGTGCCTGAATTAAGCCATTCTTGTTTGGTCACGCTGTGCAGTGTCTGAAAAAGTAACCCCAGCGTCACCAACTAAAAATACCTCATTTAAGGCCCAAATTTGGATTTTTTGGAGGCTGGGAGTTGCTGGGGGCCTTGGTGACGATCATGGGAGGTCCTTGTGCTCGATTTTAGCCTATTTTGGCTCAGTTTCGGGGCTCCAAAAGTTGGTGATGCTGATCCTTACGCTGTGCAGCGTCTGAAAAGTAACCCCAGCGTCACCAAGTCAAAATGGCACATTTGAGGCCCAGATTTTGATTTTCTTGAGGCTGGGAGTTATTGGGGGCCTTGGTAGAGGTCATGGGGGGTCCTTGTGCTTGATTTCGGCCTGTTTTGATTCATTTTCGGGGCTCCAAAAGTTGGTGACGCTGATCCTTACGCTGTGCAGCGTAAGAAAATGTAACCAAAGTGTACTTAGCCAAAACCAAGTATTTTGAGCCCGAAACTTTTGATTCTGGATGTTGGAAGTTGATGCAGTCGCCTGTGGGCCCTGGGAGGACTTTGCTTGTTGAATCGTGGGCTGTTTCGGAGGCCTCCAAGTTTGGTCACGCTGTACTCATGTTGGGCCGCAGCATGACTTACCTTGATTTTTGTCTAAAAGTGCTAGGCCAAAATTTTTGTGGTGTTTTCAGTAGATGCCATGGAGGTTTGTCATATGTTATATGAACTTCCATTAGTTGAATGCAGTTGACTATTTGATACTATAAATGTGTCTAGAGATATGTATAAAAGAGTTATACCAGATTTAGATGGAGATGAGGAACCAGAACCATATACATCCCTTATCAATGCATATCAAAAGAGACCACTAGAAATGGAAGGAGTTTCATTGTTGAATGCTATGAAATATTTTACCTTTATCTGGAAGAAGAGAGAGCTACCAGTGTGAAAGCCTTGACTATGACCAGTTATTGTAAGAACATTTCCAAAATTTAGAGTACCTCTAAGAGTAGGAGAGGAGAAATGGATAGATTACTGTTGGGCGCAACTATTACTAAACTATCCTTTAAGAGATGTCAACCACGATCTAGGAAGAAATGATGAAGAAATTGAACGAAAATGGATTTCTGTTTGACACATCTATGAATTGGAAGAGGAGACATTCGATGAAGAGTTTAAACGTGCTTACGAGGAAGAGAGGCAGTATACAGATATTATTCTAGAAAGACAGGATGGTATTGAATATGATTTTGAAGTACTAAATCGACATCTACTTACATCAGCTCATTTTCAACGAAGTGAACTCGAAATGCTTGGATTAAGAGATCGAGATAGACAAAACAAATGGTTAGCTAGCTATCTTGGAGAGGATGTTGCAAAGATTGCTACATCTTTTGTTCATGGTCATAGATCACATGGGATAATAACACATTCAAGAAATAACGACAATCAGGTGGACATATCTTCTTTAGGAGTTCAACAAAAGAAATGCTACAAGATTATCGCTGGCCATCTATATATGCAACAATTCGAAATGGATGAAGTTTCTCCTCTATTGATGATTATTCAAGGTATAACAGGCACAGGAAAATCATATCTCATTGATACGATTCGTAAAAAATTTAGTCGAACTTGCTCATTGGGAAAAAATAGTTTGACTCCTATATTGGAGTACCGTATGATAATGAACATCCTCGACAAGTATCCATTCCACCAATCATACGTGGAGGATCTAACCAACTACGACTTAGATTAGCATGGGTTTTAACGATACATAAGTTACAGGGAATGACATTGGAGAAAGCGTGTATAGATGTTGCTAGCAAAGAAACAACAGGTCTTACATTTGTGGCACTATCTTGAGTGAGGAGTATTGACAGTTTGAAGATATTCCCTCCTATCTCCAAAGAAAGATATATCAAGATATTTAAGACTTCGCACCTTCAAAGTAGATTGGATGAAGAGCAACACATTAAATCTAATGAAGAATGATCTCATTCTTTTTTGTCAACTAATTTTTACCATTTTGAATGTCAGATCATTTGTAACTATACATTTTCAATTACGCAAGTTTGTACATTGATCATTTCTGCTGTATTACAACATGTTTATGATCATTTAATAAAGCATTCCATGGTCTTATAATATTTCTATTTGTTATGTTTAAATCATCGCTGCAGCAGACGATTGGCGATCACTAGCTTAATTATATATTTATAATATATATCTATAAATTGGCCAAGAGAATCTTATTAGTTTACAAGTAAAAAGTTCCTTGAGTAAAAAATTTCATGACTTCTGGANNNNTCAAAAGGTATAAAAATTTGGGTTTTTAAATCTTGTTCTTCGTCCAGAAGTCGTGAAATTTTTTACTCAAAGAACTTTTTACTTGTAAACTAATAAGATTCTCTCGGCCAATATATAGATATATATTATAAATATATAACTAAGCTAGTGGAAGTGAAGTCTCATTCATCCAAACTTTGTAACAACTTTTAACCAAACATCAATAATATCATTTTCGATGATCAACTTGTTCTATCAACTTCCTTTATTTGCTTTTGGAAGTGTCTTTAGTATGCAAATAGGTTTTAGTAGCAATATTAATGGATTCAAATAATATGGAAGAAAGTGAGCATCCTTGCTTCAACAAATAAAATTATTGAAGAAAATTTTTGCTTGAGTGGCACAATTTTTGGATAGCATGCACAAGCTCTTCAAGAAGATTTATATCTTCTATAATTTGTAATATGTGATGAAATAATAGGCTTTGGAAAAATTAACAAAGTAGAGATAAACCTTATTAATTGATCATTTTGCTTATTCAACATAATATCTAAAGGTACCTTGGTGATCCATAGTGAAGCTATGTTGCCTAAAACCTACGAATGAAATTGCCCTAATATTGTTCAATTTTGCCCAACTATGAAGTCTTTACTTTAATATATTACCTAATAATTTTGCAAAAACACAATTTATCATAATATGCTTATATTGTTAAGTTATGTGATTCTAAGAAATTTTTTGAAAATATGTAATAAACAAATGGGATTCAATAATGTGATTATCAACTTTAGTGCGTGTTATTAGTTAAATGATGTATAATTGTAATGGTTTATAGGACAATGTAATTGATTAAGTTAGTTATCTAATAGAGAGATGTGAGCATTGTTGTATGGTTGAGTCCTATGATTCTCATACCAATAAAAGGGTCCATACTAGTGTTCATTCTATGACATACCATAGATGTGATACACATACAACTAAACCATTTGCCGAGAAGTCTACCTTGTGGATACACTCACATGTTTCAACTTATAAATCATAGAGTTGGACTAAGTGTTCACTATGTTACATTTTTATGGGTTGCTTGTTAATGTTTAGTATAGATACAATCCTAGGTTTGTCTTCTCGCATTTTGTTACTCTACTACTCTTATTCAATTTAGTACACAGGCTACAATGCTTTTTGTGTATCTTGGTATGCATTTCTATTATTGTGTTCATTCTTATGTTTGTTCAATATTATTGTTACAACTATGGATTCTCATACAATCATATATTCACAATTTTGCTTATTATTTGTTGTTATCCATTAGTCTCAATAAACTTGGTTTCACCTAGTTTGTTACTTTGCTACTCTTATTCAATTCAATACATATCCCATAACACTTATTATGTATCTTTGTGTGTCTCTATTATTGTTACATCATATATTTGTTCAAACTCCATATTACTATTACAAATGTGGATCCTCATATGATTATATATTCATTGTTTTGCTTCTTGATTGTTGCAATTCATTATTTTCAAAAAACTTGGTTTTCTCACTTTATGTGGACCGCAAATTCCTACAACTCAAAATACCAGCAAAAAAATAGAAATATAATGTAAACATACATGTGATAGTGTTGTTGTGGCTTGAACTTGTAAAGTTTTAGTTAATAAACTAGCAAATTATCAATTAAGATACTATGACATTGGCAATATTTTGACTTGTAAGTTTGTAATTATAACCTTTAACAAAATATTTGCAACTAATTTAGCTATATAGTGATAATATATATCTACATTTTGGCCAAAAAGATCTTTTCCCTATTTATAAAATCTTAGGATTGATTCTTTTGAATCCATGGACGACATGGATTTGAGATAGAGGTTTATGTCATCAAGATATGCTCACAAGAGTTACTGGTGTAAATTAGGTAGTATGAAAGATGTCCATGGTCTATCCAAATTCTTTGATTAGATAGCTTTCCTCACTTCCTCTCTTGTATTATGATTGATTTGATATTATTTACTATGACTAGGAACCTTTCCCTTGGTGGTGTTATGACAAAAGAAAAAACAAATTGCATTTTAATGTTATGTTTGATTTTATTATGATTTCATTAAATGAAGTCATGACAACTATTACTAAGTCATGTATTTATTGGACGCTAGTAGCTAGCAAAGATGGCAAGAGTAATAAGACTATTAGTTAGTACTAAATTTTTACATAAAATCATCAAATCATATGGTTTATCTTCTACCAAAAGCTTAAGCTTTAATGTGTAATTTTTTCCCCAATTTGTGCCCTAGCAAAAATAAATTTGTGTTTTCCTTTTCATTAAAAAAGAAGTCATGAATTTTTAGCCTATCAATAAAACCTACTAAACTAATAAATATTAATCAAATCCTTAAGTATATTTACAAGGTTTACAATGCAAGTATAAACCATCTTAAGAATAATTGAACCTAAATTTTTATGGCAATATGAGCAACAATTTTGTTCTTTATGGGTGATGTAGTAACTTTATCAATATCAATTAGGTAGGACTTCTTGGTTTAGGTATGTAACTTGCATCCTACAAGTCACAAGTTTAGTCTCACTAGGTTACACTAAGATGTGTGCAAGCTGTGGCTAAAGCTAACCTAATCCAGCAAATCTAAGAAAGCACATGATGTTAAAAAGAAATAATTTCATTTGTTGATTCCTTAATTAATAAGTTGTCCACAATTATATATATGTCTTTTGAAGTACTATTATTTAGTGGGTCTTGTAGAGGAAAAATACCCTTAATAAATATATTAAAGTGATTCAAGACCTGTATGAAGGATTTTTGGATCTCTCTTTTCAACCAAATTTGGCATCTCCCGACTCTTCCTAAAATTCAACAATTCCTTTGGTGTTTTCTTCATCAAGGCCTCCCAATCGGGAAACGTTTAGCATATGATGAGTGGCGAGGTACCCCTACACTCCACCATACGAATACGAGCGTACATGCGCGATCCGGTCGAACTCCGCAGACTAAATGCCTTAACACCACAAGAAACACTTGGGGTTAATCGTTCGCTGTCTTCCCAAGCTTGCTTATAAGTGTCACGGTGTATGGTTAAGCAAGTCTGAGGTATGTGATTTTTTTGGTATTTTCGGCTTATCTTCTATGCTACCAGGAGAAAGGGTTGAGAAAACTAAACTAACTCTAACTAAGATCTAAGTCTAAATTAACTAGCGTCAGCATCCGTTCCCACTTGCCGGACACACCCTGAACTATGCAACTGCAGCTTACCAAACGCTAATCGTTACTGGGATCGCCACACGTAACGCAAGTGCTCGAAGTGGTCGTACTGAGGCACCTATTTAGCCTACGTGTGATAAGCAGCCGATTCCTTAGCCAGCCGTACACACCCGTGGGTGCTCGTAACTAAGTCGTACTTATCACACGATCTAGCCTAGCAATGAGCAGCCGATTCCTCAACTAGCCGTACACATTAGACCCGGGAGTTACCAAGCGCAGAATCCTGGAATACGCTACTGGGTTACCAAGCATCCAATGCTCGTAATTGAGTCGTACTCATGCATTGCGTCAAGCAGCCGATTCCTTGACTAGCCGTACACGTCCGTAGACGCTCGTAATCAAGTCGTACTTGAACGCACTAGGAAAGCAGGAAAGAAAGCAATAAATGAAACCACGTGCTGCAAGGTTTATCCAAACAAGTTCGTCTTTATTGCCGTACACAACTTGGGTTCAGGTTACAAGCTGCTCGAATAAAGAGCCGTTCACTCTAGGACTCCTACTGCGGGCACATGGGGAAAAATTCTAACTCTGGAGTGATCAATCTGCCAGAGCTTCGCTACACTAGCCAGGATTGGGAAATGAAGGGAGTGCCGCCTCTTATTTATAGAAATGGCGGCGAGACGCGATATCGCGACCTAGTGCAAGTCGCGTCTCATCATACCCCCATGACTGAATGAAAACTCGTCCTCGAGTTCCTTACAATGATATCAGGTAGGTATGGGATTATTAGGGGAAATGGAACTAATGGGATGACATGTGAACGGTCTTTATTACAAGACTTGACAAAAACTGGTGTTCATGACAACATGGGTGAACACCTTATTACAATGACATCAGGCCACAGTTGGCAGCTGAGAGAAAAGAGGAGAGAGAATAGAAGAGAAGAAAGAAGAAGAGTCTTGTTGCTGCCAACGCCTAGATTGCGCCTTTCGTTGTCCATCTGTAAGCGCATTATCAATTCCACTCCTTGCATGCTGCTTCAGCGCTGCTCGATTCCAAGTGTCTGCGCCAGATCCATTCCGTTGTTGTATGATGGCCATCTGCACCCACAACACAATCATATATTAGCAAGGGTAATTGAATCATTAAGTAAAGCATACCTTGCTTCGGTGTAGGTTTGTTGGCTAAGTTGTGGTATGGCTAATATGGATCTGGGAAAATGTAGATGATGATTACCGAAGGTATAGGGGTTAGGAAGAAAAACGAAAAAATCTGGGGCTTAGGATAAAAATCGAGAAATCAGGCCCCATACCCCCATGACTAATCGCGAACCTCCGGTAGCGCTAGAATGGAGAGAGAAAAGGAATAGGAATGATAGGTAAAAAGGGACAACTATGGCATCGATAAAAAGGATGTCATGATGGAAATGAACAAAAATGTTAATTAATTACAAAACGTTAAGGGAAAGAAGTTAACTAATGTTCCAAATAGGAATGTCAGTGGGTCCTCCCCAAAGCAGGCTCATGCCCTTAATGCCCTGACAATCCCACATTCAAAGAGTCCGTGGGCTCTGGAAATGTCCTTTAGAAACAAGAGTTAAAGTCTTAACCGGAAGAATTTACCAAAAAGAAAACAAAGCATCAACCAAAATATGTACAATGATACAACCGGCAATGAGGTGAATAATGGAGAGAAGGATGGAAAGAAGAGAAGTGGAATGGAATCCCAAGAACAAGGTGGTGTACAGCCCCTTGTGTGTTTGATGATTAATGTGACTTGGCGAATCTCATTCCAACTCTGGCCTCAAACCAACCACTTCCAGTGACTTCGCATCAATGCAGTTGGTTAAATCATCCACTTGGGTAACAAGGATGGAACTTCGAGAAGCCACCACCATTCCGACGAAACAACAGAGAGAATGGGAAGTGAGAAGGGCCTTAGTTAGAGGGAACACTTTGGTTCCATAACCAGTGCTTGTAGCCCAAATTTATTCCATCTAAGGGGTGTGCTTTGAATCCTCACTTTTAGCTTTTTAGCTTTTTTTCTCTTTTTTCTGTTTTTCTTTTTTTTTTCTTTTTATTTGTTTTGTGTTTTTATGCGTGGGGACCACACCATGCAAAGACTTCTTT
>MNCI01027046.1:902447-961429 GCA_015680685.1 Gnetum montanum
CATACCTCGGGATTCACTCCCCTAAGTGCCCTTTATGTAATGACCCTGAAACCTTTGTCCATGTTTTTTGGCTTTGCCCATTTGCTCAGCATGCTTGGGAATGGGCCTCTAAGGTTTTTCCCTCATGCACTCTTACACAAGAGGCTGTAATGTTTGGTTTCTTACCTATTAGGTCCAAAAACTCTCATTTCCTATGGAAGATTCTTAGGTCCATCATCTTATATAATGTTTGGAAACGTAGATGTACCACACATTTTCAAAAGACAATTATTTCAAACTCCTTACAGCTAACTACTTCGGAAAAAATGCAAATTTTAAGGCATGTTCACTTCCAAATTATATCTCAAGTCCCAAAATTCAAGATGAATGCTAATCAGTTGTTTCTCTTATTGCAGCCATGGAGTCATATCGGAGATCCAAATAATCACCATCATCAAGCCTCGCTTTAGAAGAAAGTCTCCTAATTAAGCCACAGTTTTCTACACTAGTTGGCCTTTTCCTCTTTCTTCCACCTATGTTCTCTTCCGACATTCCACATCCAGGAAAGATGCACACATTTCAGCGAATGGTTGACCTCTGGACTGCATTTCCATTCCCTGTGGAATGCTAAGTTTAACATGTTTCCTCTATAATAGTCTCAGTCAACAGGGTTTCTCTTCCTCCTTTCCTCACTCTATATATGTTTGGAAGTAGCTTATGTACTAAAATTTGTTTTCTAATAATAAAATTCTCTTTTTGGGGTTCGACACGCCCCCCCACCCCCCCAAGACTTGTATGAAGGAGCTAAGACTAAAATTATAATAGCTTGTACAATCACATATGATTTTCAAGTCATATTATATCTACATCAAGGGTTTGCACTTAACCTATACTTATTTACTATTATTATAGATGAATAATAATGGAGATAGGTCAATGGTGTTCTATATGATGAAAGAATTCCAAAGAAAACTAAAGAGAAAAATTTACAATTAGGTATACTATCTTATATGGTGCTAAATGTTGGGAAATACAACATAGGCATGAACAACAAATTTATGTGGTAAAAATGCAAATAATTAGATGAATGTTGAATGCTCCTAAAAGAGATAAATTGCACAATATAGAAATTAAAGAAAAACTTGGATTGACGTTTATTTTAGATATGATATGAAGAAATTGCAAATAAAAAATGATTTAACTCTTTATAGAGGTGAACCGTGAAAGGGAATGTATGTTGGGACAAGGCTAGGATGATGATGATGATGATGAAGTATTAATGTCCAAAAAAGCAAATGAAACAAATGTTGTGAATTAGGCAATGAGTTTGAAACTAGTGTAATATTTTTGTATCATTGATAGCTTGACTATTATTTTTTTGCAAGATATTTTAAATCCATCATACTATATTCATTTGTAGCTTCAATGGATTCATCAAGGATTCAAGAGATACTAATGTTCAATTTGCCAAATATGTAAGGAGAGAGTGTTGGAACCCGAAATAATTTAATTACAACTACACCCTAAAATATATAGCCAACATGATTTGTTAGAAAAATTATAGAGAAATGTAATGTATTTTATTAAGTACTCTATTTTCATATATGTTGTAAAATTTTTTTAAATGGCATAAATCATATTTTCCCACCGGAATTATTTATGAAATTTAAATTAAAACTAGTTTGTATAAAATACCCTTAAAAAACAATAACTAGTCTAATAACTCATAGTTCTACTTTGTTATTTTTTAAAAAATCTTTACAACATTCTACCATTGAAATTGGGGGGAAATTGTATTTTCTTACACTGAAAAAATAGAAAAATGGTTTAAAACTAAATTATTACATAAAAATACTCAATTTTGTATGTTTATATGTGCACGAAGCACTATCAATAAAATGTTTGACAATTCGGTATAATTTTATGAAAACATGGAACGAGATGAAATTGAAACTATTCCAATGTAACAAACCACATACCTAACGGAAGGACTTACAGGGCTTTCGCCTTTCATCATTGTGATGAGTAATTCTACGACAAAGCCTTGAACTTTACATATTTGATTACAAAATCAATCGAAACCTGCAGAAATTCCCAATCAGAAGAGATCATTCTATTGACACTAAAGGTGCACAAAAACCCACGTTATTTAGTCCAGGTTCAAGCCGCCATGTTGAAGTGCGACTAACTTTATTCTTGAAGCCAGGGTCCAAGCACATGCCCTAAACCTTTGTTCACAAATTATATTCAACAAAAAGAAATGCGCGTACCTTGCAGCTACCTTCCCACGTAAATTTGACGGCATCTGTAAATTAAATCGTCGTCAGATATTTTGGCTGCAAATCAGTGACATCAAAGCTCCAGACATGAAATGTTTTTTTAAAATAACCGTGACCGTCGCTGCTGTAGGATGGATCATGCCACTTATGGCACGCGGTTTTAGATTCAGTGTGTTGAGTCTGCCCTAACCTGAAGCCAGGAAACATCAATGCCAAATTCTTAAACTTATATTTTACTGCAAGCGATTCACGAGCAAGATTGTGAAATTTCAGGTAGGCTGACTTATGGATTGATGTTATGTTCTTTCGTGTCGCATTGTGCTGGCGTTTGGCATGACTCGAGGCTGAGGTGGTTGCTCGGGTCATGCAAATTGTTCTTCTGCAAAGCGCGCCGTATGCAACGCATTCTCCTTTTGCTTTTTCTTTCTTGAATTCAAACTTTTGTTCTTTCTTTTTGACTGCCGTTAGAGGAATGGAGTCCTGTTCAAAAGCACTGTTCACACGCATTGCAAAGTCCCTTGGCCTTGGCAAGTGGCGCCGCCTGCCTCTGGTCCACCAGTCAAATTGCCACGCCGTGTTTCAGAATTATTCTTCCTTCTCACTATTGTTCTTCATTTTGGTTACACGTACGTAGTTTTCAACGAAATCGTTCTCTGCAAATTGCGGTTGGCATTTACCGAACAGCAGCATTTTATCAATGTTTACCGGAGTTTCACATCGGCGTTCATTTGAACTTTATTTAGGTACATTGCGGCCGTTGACGAATTCTCAAATTTTGTGTTTTTCGTCAAAATTTGGTTGCGAGTAACGGACACGATGAAAAGTTGATGTCGGAGAAGATATCTTGGAATTCAGCTTTGTAAGGAAGTTTACCAGATTAAAGAAGTTGCAAAGAACTGTAATTTTAATGTTATGTGCAAAAGTTTTGCATAATTGTGAATCGAGTTAGTGTATTTAGACATTTAGAGTAAGCATTTACATGTCGTTCATGTTAATGCTACAATTTTGTTACTTTTGTGACGTGAAAACACCTATGTTGCGCAATGAAAGGTACCGAAATTCCAGCGTCACAGCTAACGCACAGACAACTATGGAAATTAACGAGAAAGTACTTTTAATATCAGGACAGGTGCATCAGGCGCATGAATACTTTCTCATCGCAGTTCTACGGAACAAAGAAATTCCAGGAAGTGCACTTTGTAACCCAGCGTAACTGCTTTTCCCAAGAATGTGTATAGGATCCATATTTTCTCATCCGTTATCATCATTTATGGAAAATAGCTTCTCACAAAAAGTCGTTTTTGTTTTTATCTGTTAATTTTCAACGCTTTTCAGATAGGCGTGCAATCAAATCATTCTTGGTGCAGACAGCAATGGAAATTTGGAATGGCGTTGTTTCTTACGAGCTGTTTTTTCTATTCATGAATGCCGAAAATTCATCACGCGCAAAGACGGTCCTGTAACGTAACCGTACGGGTAGCGCTGAGGCTTCCATGTTTTTGCTGCATTGTTCCATGTGTAATTTCGCTTGTGCGATTATTCTGTGGAACGTGCCTTAGCTGACACGCCTTTGTAGAGCAGTCGTATGAAAACAAACTAGCAAAATGGGATGCAATTAGTTATGACTTGTGATGTTTGAGTACGCGTTCATGTTTACGCAGTAGGGCTCGTGTCATTTTGTTCTTTTGTTTCCTAAAATATCATTTAATCTTTAAGACGGATTTCTGTAAAACTCTTTTATCTTGCAAATGCATGCACTTCCTGGAGACTTCTCCGTACTAGACATATTAAGTAGCATTTTCCGTTTTCGACGTGGACATTGGTTTACCACAAGGCGGAAAGGTTAAGATTTTATCATCACACACACCAGTTTCCTTCTAGCACGTCCAGCAATGGGAATGCCATGCCCATATGAAATTCACGACTCATCATTTTTTTAACAAGAGGAAAAGAAAAAGTTCACCAGAGATTAATGAATCGCACATCTGAGATAAGACAAAGGGGTATGTATGTAATTGTAATTTCGGAAAGAAATTGAATTAATGGCTAGAACAGATTTTATAGTTGCCTCTTGTCGCCCGTGAAATAATTATGTCGGACGGGAGCTCCAATGCTCATGCAGTCATGCTACGTGTCAAAGCTCCGGCCTGGTAAACAGTGGGGGCCATGGAGTAGATTGCAGAAAGCTTACCAGGCGTGTTGGCATGGTCACATGGCATGGCACGTCGGGTTGCACTTTGCCGTTCGTTGCGAGGAAGGTTCCATTAAAGTATTGGCAATAACAAGGAAGGCAGGCAAGGGGACTGAACGGAGGAGGCAAGGAGGAGGCCCCATGTGACCGAGAGGAGTCCAGCATCCACTGATAGGGTGCAAGTCAAAGTCTGGCAGCAGTATTGACAGAGTCGTGCAGATGGCTGCCAAACGCCCTCTTTTTAGATGCGACGATGCCGTTCCAGAAGCTCTGTTTTGCCCACATACCAAGGGCCGAGCCCAGGCCTGGAACGCGTATTTACAATTGCAGCATCCATCGCAGGGCACGGCAAAAGCGCAGCCCGTTTTAATTGCTGGCCCTCCTCTGTTATCGTCTGCCTCTCAGTTCTTTTCTTATTTTTGGCTCGACCATTTATCCTCCTCGGTGAACAAACCCTTGTATCTTGCAATTCCCCCTGCCGTTTTCCTCTCCAAAGAAGGATGTAATTTCTGTTTCCGTGTGGGAAGAAGACAGGAAGATCGAAACAGTCTGGAATGGGAAATTGCTGGGGAAGGTTTCTAGGCCCTGGAGCTCCTGTGCACAGTGCTGCTACCTCTGGTGAGCATGATAGAATTAGGAATCATGAATCCAAATGTTGTTTCTGTTCTGACTGAAATGGAATTGAAGGCACTTCTAGTTCTTTATGGCTGCTACCGTGTTTTGGGTGTAGGAGACGTCAAAGCGTTAGAATTCTTACAAGGCTTTTTGTTTCTTGTTTGTAAGGGGAAACGAGATCTAGCAAAGATGCCAAACATTCTGGATGGAGCAAGAGCACGAGCAATAGCAATAGCGTGGCAACAGGGACATCATCTTCACCATCAGGCTTGGATAGCTTACCCACAACGCCAAAGCCCACCAGGAAAGTTCTGCCGGACGGAAATCTCATGGTTTTCACCTTCAACGAGCTGAAAAGCGCTACCAGGAACTTCAGACCTGACAGTCTCCTTGGCCAGGGAGGTTTTGGCTGCGTTTTCAAGGGATGGGTTGATGAGCAACAGGGATTCATAGCTACCAAGCCTGGAACTGGTATGGTCATCGCTGTCAAAAAGCTGAACAACGAGAGTTTGCAGGGTCGAAAGGAATGGCTGGTATCTTACCCACCTTTCTACCTACCTGCTTTTTCCCTTATTTTAATTTATTTTCTAAACTTGAGCTTATTCCAGCTCGGAAATCGTAACATATTTAATAATCCGTTCCTTCTGTTATGATAGGCCGAAGTGAATTATCTTGGGCAGCTGTCTCACCCAAATCTGGTTACTCTGATCGGGTATTGCTGTGAGGATGACCATCTCCTTTTGGTATATGAATTTATGCCAAAAGGAAGTTTGGAAAACCACCTTTTTCGCAGTAAGTGACCATGATTCCTTCTTTAGATTCCTTTTTACGTTTTTTTTTTGCTCTTGGAATTAAGTTTGTGGAACATAGAATGAAATTCTTTATACAACCTTCACAACCTTTTTGTTTGGCCTGTCTATTTTTTTCTGCTAGCATTTCTGGTTGCCATAAATAAACCTTCTGATTGAGCATGCGTTTTTGACATGATTATGCTATTGTTCGGTTCTTTGATAGTAGCCTTGCGCAACATAGCTTTGAATTTGATTTCTTTTTTCCCTGAAAGTTCAAGAGGCTGACAGTTCCGGTATTAACCTATACTGTAGAAGGAACTTATCATCAGCCTCTTCCGTGGCCCACAAGAATGAAAATAGCACTTGGTGCTGCAACAGGTCTTGCTTTTCTTCATGAAGCAAAACCTCAAGTCATATACAGAGATTTCAAGACGTCAAATATTCTTCTGGATTCGGTATGTGACCTGTAAATAGAACAGTCCTATTCTGCGTTCCTCTTTGACCCAATAATTATTAAAGCTTTGTACGTTTTAAGTTAATACTAGATTCATCATTATCAAGTTTTCTGTATCTGAAAAACGTTGATTTGCAAAACGTAGAATTACAACGCGAAACTCTCGGACTTTGGCCTTGCAACGGATGGTCCAACTGGGACAAAATCGCATGTGACTACTAGGGTCATGGGTACTTATGGTTATGCTGCTCCCGAGTACATGGCTACTGGTATGAACACATTACCCCAGAATCTAATCATACTCTGTGCCTATTTCCGTTTAGCAAGTGCAAATTGAAACAAAAAATTCATTTTCCTTCATTAATTGACATGATAACTGTGATGGACACAGGGCATTTGACAGCACGTAGTGATGTATATGGCTTTGGGGTGGTTTTACTGGAGCTGATATCGGGTTTACGTTCATTAGATCCTAACAGACCGGCTGGCCAGCATAAACTTGTTGAATGGGCAAAACCATTGTTGTCTGACAGGCGAAAGATTCACAGGGTAGTGGATCAACGTCTGGATGGCCGATACTCTAGCAAGGCGGCTTTCAAGGCTGCCAGCCTTGCCATGCAATGCTTGAATACAGAAGCTAAACAGAGGCCTCTTATGAATGAAGTTGTAGAAAAGCTGGAAGTCATATGTGCCTTGAAAGACAGGACACTAAATGCTCATGGCAAGAGAATAACAACAGTTACACATGGCAGCAATTCTCACTATCTTCCTAAGCATATTAATGGATCTCCACTGCATTCCTATGCAAGATCACCAAGACAATGATGAACAGACAACCATAGTGACCTAAGTATTTGACAGAACTCAATACTGATCTAGTATCGGAATTGATGTAATTTTGCTTGATACTGTGTGATATTTAAACCGTTTCAATTTGTTTTTCTCTGTGTCTATTTTTCTAACAATTTGAAATGATGCATTCTCTGCCAAAGTTTCAAGCCAAAGTTTTTGGAAGGCCTGTGGAGAAAGTTATTCATAGCTTAGTGGCTATATTTTTTCACAGCTATGTAAGCTCTTGGTGACCTCAGAGAAATCTAAAAGGGAAATTCAAGGTATAATGTGCCTGCAGCATGCCATTGCATTCCAAAGGAGGTCAGTTTTGATAAATACATTAGAAAACTGGATTGGGTGGCAACACCTAGCGGCCGACAAATTGGAAGCAAGTTGAATGGTTATATTGTTTTCCTTCGAATGTGGCATCTTCTGTTTTTATAAATATTGTTCAAAAACATAGATTTTGGCATTTGTCCATTATCCTAATGTTTGATTTGAGTTGTGCATTCTGTGTATTTACAGGTATTGATATTGCTCAGTTCCCTATTAGAAATCTGTATTAGAATTATTTTGTTGTTAAGCCATTGACCTCTACTTGCTCATAGCTGCTGTTCTTTTCGTTCTAATGTGTGTGCGACTAATTTATTAAATCTCTCTTTCTAATTAGAAAGTTTAAATTTTCCTGTCAAGAGTTATATTATAGATTGTTTCAGAATAGGTCATTACTTCGTATATAATTACGTATCAATGCATCCACATGTACTTGAACTATATGTAATTAATAAATCAAGTACAAAATATCTAGTGACATTGTTAGATGTCGAGCTGCATCTCCACTACGAAAAAGCATGGGTTTAATAAAATATCTGAAATCTGAACTCTGAGACTACCCTTAACACTTATATTAGATAGAACGCTGTTAAAATTTTGCACATTTTATGTCTGATGGTAATCAGAGGCCACGGAAATAAAAATGCCAGGACTCTCTTTTAAATAAAGCTGGCGTCTAGACGAGAGTGGAAATTTGTTCAGGCAAGTTCCTTTTATCTAAGATTTTATTGCATGTTCAGGAGTCATGACCGAAGATATATTTTTGTTATTCGATGGGTTCGCGAAATGCCTGCAATACAGGCTACATTTTAGGACGTTTAAGAAAAAAATTAACAGGCAACGACAGTTGATGTGTAAATGTCCACTTTAGCAGTAAACGCATAGTTTTAAGGATTTCAATCTCGAAACGACGAAAGCGGTTGGCTTTGCCCTAATGGAGACTTTATTTCAGTTTCAATTTCATTTTAGAGAGCTTTAGTTATAGAGATATCCAGGGTAGGAACAAGAGAGTTATCGAGTACCTTGTGTTTTTTGAGAGAGCTTCAGCTTATAGAGATATGCAGGGTAGGATCAAGGGAGTTAAGTGGCTTATGATAGTATACTGAAGATGGCGTTTATTTTACAAATTCGTTAAAGAATCAGATATACATGATGTTCAGCCTTGGATCAAGAGCGTACGGTCGGTGGATTATGATGGTGGACATGGTGCCTATTCCAGGAAGAATTAGTTAAGCAAAGAATTAATCGAAGAATTAGTATTGCATTAATAAAGGATAATGGACAAGAGAGTAGAGGATACAATGGTTTATGATAGTGGAGATGGTGCCTACTGGAGGGAAATGTTAGAAATGATGTGATTTAGGTTGACAAGTAAGAATTCAGTTTTCTTTCTCTCGAAGAGTTAAAGCTAAGGATTCTTCTTTTACCACAATAATAAGGGGTTTTTTAACACTAGCTATTTGGATGTGATTGTTGACATATTTAGAAGTACGTTGAGAAATTGGATGTGCTTGTTGACATATTTAGAAGTACGTTGAGAAATAAGACGTAGGGTTCTATCTAGATGTGATTATTGAGCCGTTTAGAGGTAGGTTGAAAAGTAAGAATTAGGTTTTCCTCAAGAGCTTCTCTAACACTTTACTATCACTAGCTATTTGGATGTGATTGTTGACATATTTAGAAGTACGTTGAGAAATAAGACGTAGGGTTCTATCTAGATGTGATTATTGAGCCGTTTAGAGGTAGGTTGAAAAGTAAGAATTAGGTTTTCTTCAAGAGCTTCTCTAACACTTTACTATCACTAGCTATTTGGATGTGATTGTTGACATATTTAGAAGTACGTTGAGAAATAAGACGTAGGGTTCTATCTAGATGTGATTATTGAGCCGTTTAGAGGTAGGTTGAAAAGTAAGAATTAGGTTTTCTTCAAGAGCTTCTCTAACACTTTACTATCTAGATACTATTATTGAGCTTCTTTTGGTTTTTGTTTTGGCAAATGACAAGTAAGAATTCAGTTTTCTTCTCTCGAAGAGTTAAAGCTAAGGATTCTTCTTTTACCACAATAATAAGGGGTTTTTTAACACTAGCTATTTGGATGTGATTGTTGACATATTTAGAAGTACGTTGAGAAATAAGACGTAGGGTTCTATCTAGATGTGATTATTGAGCCGTTTAGAGGTAGGTTGAAAAGTAAGAATTAGGTTTTCTTCAAGAGCTTCTCTAACACTTTACTATCTAGATACTATTATTGAGCTTCTCTTGGTTTTTGTTTTGGCTTCACTTTTTGCAAAGAACAAAATTGTTTTGCAAAGCTTATTGAGCTTCTCTTGGTTTTTGTTTTGGCTTCACTTTTTGCAAAGAACAAAATTGTTTTGCAAAGCCTGTAGGTTAAGTTTGACTATTGATATGATTAATGCTTCTTTTTGACTTTGTGAAAATTGGGAATGCTATGGTTGAAGTAACTACTATTGTTTTACAAAAATAGGAAGTTTTTGAAATTAACAAAAATGCTTTTACAATTAGATGAGATAAAATCATTCAATGTTCTTTGTTCAACTAGATTTTGTTGCTTAATATCAATAGTTCAAATAAACTACAAGTTGTTTTAAATTCTTGTTAACATTATGGTTATGCTTTCCTTGAATCATATGACTTTAAGAGTCATCAAAATTCTCAACATGATATTAGAGCTTGGTTCAATGTTAATACAAATATCATTATACCATGGTAGATGGTATGAACAATATTTCATGGTGCTAAAGTTGATGTTGGCATTTAATGCACCTCACCTTATAAATAATATGCAAGTAATAGATTTTATCATTTTTTGTGTACCGCAGTTGCAAGAAAACTATAGTTGTGTCGTGAAACCAAGTTGTTGTGCTCATTCATTGTTTAGTATTCCATTTTCTTAGCACTTTGAGCTTTTGTTCATTTAGCAAATTGATGAGACTTGATATGTTGGGCAACTTCGTCAATGTATCTCTGTCGGCGAAGCCTTGTTGATGCATCTTAGATGCATCAATGCATATGTGTGGAAGGGAATGCATTGATGCATTAATCGACAACACATCTTTGATGCATTGATGCATCCCCATCGATGCATTCTCGTTGATGCATCTTCCTCGATGCAACTAAATGCGTTAACGTATCCCTAGCAATGTAATGCTTGTATTGGCCTATAAATATGTGAACACCCATTGCATATTTGACATCATTTGGTTAGTAGTGTAGCTAGACTCTTACAGTTTTCTCCTATAATCTTAGCAAATAGTTAGTGACTACTTACAGTGTGGATTTGAGTCAATTGTACAAAGTCTTATTTGAGTGGCATTGTACTTGGAAACATTCCATAAATGATAATAAGATTGAAATTGATTCATATTCATTACAACACTTTGACTTAGAATAGATTTATTTTTAATGCAATTTATGTTCTAGGTACTTAGTTAACATTAACATTTCTATGCATGTTAATTAATCAACAGAATGAGGACAACCAATTTCGAGTGTAAACATGTATTTGCTTGGTAATCTTAGCAATGTTATTGCTTGCTTTGCTTAGTAGCATAACACTTGGTAATCCCAACAGTGGGTATGTGAGTTCAAGACATGTATAGCAAGCTAACAATAGACACTCATTGTCCTTAGAATAGTTAGTATTTTATTTTATTAATTAATTAATTTTTATATTATTATTCAATTAGTTTAAGTGCTACACAACATCAATAATCATATGCCTCACTCTAGACTGAACCATATGTGACAAAATTGCCACTAGTCCAAGTGAGAAGAT
Organism: Gnetum montanum; assembly: GCA_015680685.1. Taxonomy (NCBI): domain Eukaryota; kingdom Viridiplantae; phylum Streptophyta; class Gnetopsida; order Gnetales; family Gnetaceae; genus Gnetum; species Gnetum montanum. Next base: position 913,717 of record MNCI01027046.1, read on the forward strand.
AGTGACCTACGATCAATGCTTACCAATCTAGATACCACACTAGTCTCATCTATGGAATTCAACTAGATTGCACGTGAACGCTTGTGATTCGTATGGTTAGGCATAGGGGGTACTTGTTGCTCATCATTGCCACTGTTGCTAGGGATGGTACTAGTGATCTAGATTAGTCATATTATAAACAATCATTGTTAAAGCATTAAAGTTTTATCTTTTAGGAAAAATTAATACTTTAAGCTACATACACATTATTAATTAAAAACATGTCTCCTTTCCATAGAGTCAATAATCTATCACATAATGAAAATACTAGTAGGAAAAATGGCAGGATTTATATTGAAGAGAATTGGAGTGAATCACTAAACACAGGGGTTCCATATGCTTGTTTAGACCCTTACTACATTCAAAGACTATGTTTAGCTGATGTAGACAATCCTAGAGGAGATGGAGTAAGTCCTAGAACAAGGAGGGCCTCAAGGCCTAGGACCTCCTTTAAACCTAGAAAAGATGAATCAAGGGACCCATGGGGGGAGATATAGGAGGCATGGCAATTCTCTTAGTTCATCATCTTCCTCTTCTTCTTTAATGTCTAGTTTTGACAAATATGAATGTAGATATAGAGATAGAGATACAACAAGGGATCAAGATGAAGATAGAAATAGAAAGCAAAGGTGATGAAGCGTTAAAGTGTCGTGTTGACGTGGTGTTGCCCCATCGACAAGGCCATGTTGATGTAGTGTTTGCTGTATTTATGAGGTCCCGTTGATGTAGCTTCACAACAAAGTCTATAAATACATGCTCACCCACCGTGTTTATGGCATGTCTTGTCATAGGCTTAGTGAAGTTCTTGTGGTTTGTTCATTTGAGAGTTAAAATATTTTTTGAGTGCCCGTAGCAGGAGTTAGAAAGTATACAAATCTCTATTCAAGCATTGATGTACCTAAGCATAATAATGTGAACCGTGATAAAGACGAGCCTTTTGATAAACCTTGTAGCACTTGGAAATAGATTAATTAATTATTTATGCATTTAATGTTTTATGTGATTTCCTTTAATGCTTTAAGTAATTAAATAATTAATTAAGCTAAACTAAGCTAGATTAAGTAGTGATTAATTAAGCACATAAGTACGACCACTTTGAGCATATGCTTGATGCTTGGTAATCCCAGTAATTCTTAACATTTGGTAACCCAATAGCGNGCTATTGGGTTACCAAATGTTAAGAATTACTGGGATTACCAAGCATCAAGCATATGCTCAAAGTGGTCGTACTTATGTGCTTAATTAATCACTACTTAATCTAGCTTAGTTTAGCTTAATTAATTATTTAATTACTTAAAGCATTAAAGGAAATCACATAAAACATTAAATGCATAAATAATTAATTAATCTATTTCCAAGTGCTACAAGGTTNCTGATAACTTATTTTAATTATAGAATATATTTTTCTCATAAGCATGATGATACTAAATCGCCAATGCCTCAAGAATGCAAGGTGGTATATACTCATCCAGATGAGTATGTGCCTGACTTCACCTTCATCATGACCAAGATGACCAATTGCGGTGGTGAGATATGGAGGGCAACATTGTAATGCCTCTCGATTGATCTATGCTCGGGATGTTGCTCCAAACTCTTAGGAAGTTGGGCATCTAAGATCTTCAAGAAGAGTACGTTGTGCATGACTATGACTACTGGGACTACTGTCCCACTAAAACACAACGTAGGAGAAATTGACACTAGGGGAAGCACCATGAGACTATGAAGGGGAAATAGTTCACCAATCCCTTATTCCTACTCAACCAAAAAAACAATGAGGATCTTCCCTCTAGGGGTTCTCAACATGAAGATTCTCCACCCCTTGATATTGGTGATGGGGGCTTGAACCTGAAGCTGTAGTCCACTATCAACAATCTAGATTCAGGAAAAAGTGGGAGTCCAAGCAATGGTTCATGCAAGCATTAGGATGAAAAGAAAGTTGATGAAAATGGTTGTGACAAGTGTAGAGTAGGTGGTAGACACCATGGTGGTGGTAGTCCTCCTCCTTCCTTACCCTCTTTGTCTGCATCTTCTTCTTCCTCTTTTGGTTATGACAAATGCCATCGAAAGGACAACCATGATGAAGGTGAACAACAAGACAATAATGATCACTAGGTCCACCATGAATAAAGGGGTAGTAGAGGACATCATAGGCATCATCAAAATAATGATGATGATGAGCCTTTGTTGGTAACTCGGAGTATGCTGAATATTGCAGAGGTAATGAAAATTTCAACTAGACATGTGAAAGATAATTAGATCAAGTGACCTGACATGAACAATATCCCTAGATTTGAGGGAGGATATAATTGTGATATGCAAACACACCCTCAAGCATTTCAGGATGCTTGTGCCTTACAAAATATTGAAAATGATTAGCAGAAATTAAAGCTATTTCCTAGCACACTCATCAAGGAAGCTGAAAGTTGGTATTGATCGTTGGAGTTGGAATCCATCTGCAGGTGGAGTGCAATGCTAAATGTTGGCGACCGTTTGGGATGCGACTGCCAACGAGTGTCCTCGAACAGGATTTAGGTGCCTGCTGGTCTCTAGCAACACCAAGGCCTAGATACCTCCAAATAAACTCAGTAGTTAATGTGAGTATGTGTATGTGCTGTTGCGGCGTGCGGTTGTGAGAAATGTAACGATTGCGTTGCGTGTAAACTACAAATGACTTACTTTAAAGAGATTCAGCCAACTTTGCCAAGTACTATGAGTTGTTGAAAACTTCCTATTTTGTTCAACTGCCTAGTCTACGCGGTCCTTATAATACCTACTTGTAAAAAATAAAATTTTGCAAAAACATTTGAGCACAACTCCACAATCTACTCCTAATTTTCCCCAGAGAAAGAGATAGTTCCACAAGAAAACTAGAAATAGAGCAAGATTCGATGGAAATAAGCAGAAAAGAAAAGAAAGCAGATTTGTGTAGACCTCAAATATTTAAACAAGGTAAAATGACACGAGTAAACACTTCGCAATAAAGCTATCCCAAATTCAATATCTACGAATTGTTCAAACTTCCAAGGCTCAAACAAGCAATATCTTCAAGACAATCCTACTATGCTACCAAAAATTGCTGCGTAAACTACCACGTACGAGACTCCATTTTGACTAGATAATAGATGTCAACGATTGCATTCAAACAGAACCTTTAAAAGACTTGACAATTTCTGATTGAAATACCACGAGAATTCACTTTAAAGATAAAAAGAAGCTATTCTGGTCCCATCAAAATACCAAAGATTTTCTGAACCCTCTCGACTACTGAATTGTTCAACGGCGTGACTACAAACAGAGGCTCTCTTACAACAATCCCAATAGCAGTTCCCACACGTTGCACAATAACGAAATTTACTACTAAAATGCTCTTAAGGCTTTTAAACACAAGCGCTTCTATGGCAAAATTTTAATAGAAATTTCTATCGGGCAACAAGAACAATAAGAGCAATCTAAAAATCCCAAAATTACTTGCCAAGGATGATACTATCTAAACCACTAGCTAAACAATTTAAACAAAACAAAAAATGAAATGCATAACTCACAGGACCATGACAAAGAGGCTGAAATCTTTACTCTAGCAAGCCATCTTACAAGCAATCGTCTTTACAAATCTTCCAAGATCCCCAGTGTAATATGTGAGACCCAATATGTTATGATTCCCTCCTCCTTGACCCCTGAAGCCTTTTTATAGGGTTCAAAGGTAGGTAGGGAAGTTACAAAATATCTTGGGTGGTTTTAACCACCATAGAGACAAAAAAGCTACAATGGACAAGTGTCCTATTCCATGGCCAAGTGTCTTCATTCAGTTGCCAAGTGTCTTCATGTAGTTGCCAAGTGTCTTCATGCAGTTGCCAAGTGTTCACCATGGAGAGAAACAAGTTGCAGTTGACACGTGTCCCATTTAGTTGACAAGTGGCCATTGTGGAGATAAAGAGGTTGTAGATGACAAGTGCCCTTGGTGGTTGAGAAGTAGCCCATTTAGTTGACAAGTGGCCATTTTGGAGACAAAAAGGCTATAGTTGACAAGTGGCCTTGGTGGTTACAATATCATAGAAAATTAAAATACAATCACTAAGTTACATAGAAATATAAGCTATAGTTGCAACTTACTCCATACATATATATCCTCTTTATTTTGCTTTTTCTTGGCAATATAGGAGGTGGCGGTTGGATAAAATCATGTAATCTAACCCTCAAAAACACATAAACATTTTTCCCACAGGGCCTTTGTTTATCAAAGATTTGCTATTTGATTTGTTCTTTGTGAAGTAAACAAATATTCAAGCCCAGATCCAGGTACTTCAAATCCTGATCTCTCCTTGTGGCAGCGTCTAAGAGTGTGCGCTCTTGAGAGAACGACGATCTCCCTTGGTTGCATCAGGCAGACGTCCCTCTTCTGGTTGATCCTGCTCAGACTTGTCCAGTTTCTCGAGGTGGAAAGGAATGTCAGGGCCTCCCTCTTTTCTCTGTTTTCGCAGGAAATCTGAATGTCTGCATCACGATCTGCCTCTAGAATTTGCAGCGGGTTCCTCAACCACATAACGTCCATGTCGGTTAACAGGATGGTGTAATTACGTTTGAGAAGATTGAGCACGAATTGCAGGCGAGTCCACATCATGGCGACATAGTGGGGAGTCATGTAGAGTGTCTCCGTAGAAAAGTCGATGCCGGGGGTGGGCAATTGGAAACAGGTCCAGTGCATCTGCAAGCAGAGTTGCAGAGCCTTTGCATCCAAGCAGGCAATCAGAAGGCGTCTGCACACAGAATTAGTTCTGGCAGCGTCGCTTCTCAAAAATAGATTCAATATTCCTCCAGGCTGTGCCCAAGTCGTGTTCACGGTAGTGAATATCATGCTACGCTCGTCATCACCGTGCACGTCCATCTGACGCAAAAATCCTTTCCAAGCTGAAGCTGGCTCGTCTTCTTCTCGCTGAGGAGAAGGAGCTGTCGAAATTGTTGGCGCAGCAGTAGGAAATGTTGTTTGTTGGGGTGGAATCCAGCGCATGGAGAGCAGCAGCCCTAGCGCTGACGGCATCCTGCGTAACGGCATCAGCACCGCCATGGCCGTTACGGCGGTCCATAGCAAACAACCGATCAACACATTCGCCATTGTTGCGTTGTTGTTTCTCATCATTTCCTTGTTTCTTCTGAATGAATTGTTGCAGCTAAGGCGCTGTCTTAGTAGTATAGAGAAAGAGAGAGATAGATAGATTGACGGGGAGAGAGAGAGAGAATTTTGGAGGAAGTATGAGTTAAGGCAGGTTGTGCAATTTGCAGAGCCATAACTGAGGCACCGTTACTTGTTTGATCTTCTTGTCATGGTGGGAGCAGTTCAGAAGAAGAATAGTAATAGTGATGGCAACGGCGGCCTTATCTAGTGATAATGACATCAGTATTTACATGCACATGGCATTCAGTATCCATTCCCCCATCCATTTTGCCCACTCTCGCACACTCGCTCACGCTCTTTTCCTAGTTTACCTTATCTCTTTTACCTCTTTTTTTTGTTCTGCAGTTTTTTGTACATGGTCGCCATGGTTGCTCCACCTTCTCCTTGTGATGATGACTCTTAGATAATGCATAACCCAAAGACAATTTCCAGCATTCCACAAATCAAACCCACAAAAATCTGCGACAACCCAGCACACAGACCAGACCTGCTACTACATGAATACGCAGACCCTTGATTGCTTCCTTCGTTGCTTACTTCGATCTGCAAATTCCTGTTCCATGAAGTGGCCAAAATGTGCCAACACTAAAGTTGTTCAATGATAAATACTAGACATACTCTTGAGTGTCTAATCTGAGAAGGTAGATCCAAGGATGGAAGCAAGGAACACATGAACCCTTAGACGCTGCCATGAATAGATACTATTCTGTCATACATCGATGCCCTAGCCATGATTATTCTCAACGAGAACAAATTTGCCACATCATAGATGGACTTAGATAAAAAATGAGAAGAATTCTTGGGGTTTATGCCCAAGGAAGACTATCATATCTTAGAGCCCATCAAATCCAAAGGATGAGAGAACAAGTAGCAAAAGAAGAAGGAGAGTTGAGGAAATGGGAAAGTGCTAAGGAATATAATAGGGATCCCTCCATTCAGAAAAGAGAGTTTTGATTTTCTGACAATGAGGAGTCACCACTTGATGAGTTGGTGAACAGAAAGACCTTGTCGATCCAAAAATCTATGTTTGAAATTTCAAACAAGGTAGATAAAATGTGGGATTTGTTGGATGAAAAATTCTAGATTGCTCTAAAGATCATAGAAGAATCAAGAGAGCAGAGTAGTGACCATAATCATAAGAGGTGGAAAGAAGCTAAATGTGTCTACTAAAGGGGTAAGGAAAAAACTACTACAATAGAAGATGTTATGGAGATAGAATCAAATGATGATGGTAGGTGTGACATCTGCCAATACGAACATCCTAAGGGGTGTTGCCCTATCATGTCACACTTGCAGGAGTCTAGGATGTACGTGTTGAATCCTAAATTGGCAAGAAGGCAAACACCTAGAATATTGCCTTATCCTCAAGGCAATCCAAGGCAGTTCCACGAGCAACAACAAGCTTATTATCCAAGTGGAGCTCCACCAAAGTCATATGAGCAATAGCAATAATGGCAACATCCACAGTTGTGGAGGATGCCACCACTAAAGCAACAGTACCCTTATAGGTAGCCAGATCCATATGGGTACTATGTTCAACAACCAATGTCTCTGCATAACTCTTTTAGTCATGCTTCTTTTCAACATCACTACTACCCTCTAGAGTATCATAGAACTCATTCTTCATCTACTAGAGGGGAAATCCCATATTCCTATCATCCGTCTCATCCTTTAGCACATGCTCATCCACCCTTCATCGAATTATCCCCGACTCCATCTATGCAAGACGAAATTCCATCATATTTGCAACAACGTAATGCTCCTATGGCTATCAACTTATAGTTGGCCTTTTAGCTGAATGGTTCAAAATCTAGATCCCAAAAATGACTATTCTTTTGATCCAATAATCCTTCAAATTCTTCACAGAATAATGCAGCTGGCCACCTTGTCTCCCCATCATCCTTTGCATCAAATCCTTTTGAGAGTTCTTCAAACCAAATGCCTCCTTTTCTATTACAATTTTCTAGATGGTTATAGTGGTTATAACCAAATCCAGATCACATCAAAGAATCAGGCCAAAACAATGTTCACGAGTCCCTGGGGGACTTTTGCATATCAAAAAATGCCTTTTGGTATGTGAAATGCTCTTGCAACATTCCAAAACTTGGTCCTGAGCATTTTTCAGCAACAAATTGATTGCAGGATGGAAGTCTTCATAGATGAATTCTCCACCTATTGCGCCATATTTGAGCAAGCCTTGGACCGCCTTGAGCAAGTGCTTAAAAGATGTGTGGAGATGAATCTTTGGCTCAATTAGTAGAAGAGCCATCTCATGGTCTAGGAGGGTATTATACTGGGGCATAGAATTTCTCAGGCAAGGATTAAGGTGGGCCTTGAAAAGATAAGGGTCATCCAAGGAATAACTCATCAACCAGAAACTGTTAAAGATGGTTGACCATTCCTTGGACACATTGGCTACTACCAACAATTCATAGAGAATTTCTCTAAGACACAAAATCCTTGGTCAAATTGACAAAGAAGGATGCTCCATTTGTTTGGACCAAGAAGTATGAACATGCATTCCAACAGCTAAAGGAAAAACTTGTAGAAACTCCAATTCTATGAGCACTAGATTAATTTAAACCATTCCATATCATGATGAATGCATCAAATTATGCCTTGGAAGCTATGCTTACATAGTTGGATGACCAAAAATATCCATATTATATCCACTGCACAAGTCAAAGCATTGTGGGTGTGCATCTCAATTACACCACCACAGAGAAAGAACTAATGGCGGCGGTGTATTCTTTGGAAATTTTTAGGCACTATGTGCTTGGATATAAAGTGTTTGTGCATATTGACCACAATGCCATCTACTTCCTAATGAACAAGCTAATGGTAGGCCCCCATGTCATATGGTGGCTTGTGATCTTGCAAGAATTTGATCTCATGATGGTAGATAGAAAGGGGATTGAGAATGTGGTTGCTAATCATCTCTCTTGGTTATGATGGCATGACAAAGAGGAGGAAAGCCCACTCTCTGATCAATTTCTAGATGAACTCTTCTTTGCTGATGTAGTTAATGAATAGATGCCCACAAAATTCAAATGGTATGATGACATCCTCACTTACCTTCTTACTTAGGAAACACCACAAGATATAGATTGCAAAATGAAATAGTAGTTTTGCATCAAGCTAAGCACTTCATGAAAATCAACAGACACCATTACAAGGTGTGTGCCAATGGCTTGGTTCGTTGGTGTGTCCCTAAAGCAGATCAATTGCACATTGTCTAGGATGCTCACAAAGGCCCTTGTAGAGGCCCTATGCAAGGAGATGCATAGCCATAAAAATCTTGATGGTAGGATACTATTGACCCATAATCTTTGGGGATGCCCACCAGTTTGTCTAATCCTATGAATGTTGTCAATGAGATGGTGGGATGGCCGCATGAATGGAGGATCCTCAATAGTGAATTTAACCATTGGGACCCTATGACATATGGGGCATAGATTTCATGGGTCCCATCACACCCATGTCCAATAGAAAGACCTATATTATCATAGTCGTTGACTACTATACCAAATGGGATGAAGTAGCAACTGTTGTTGATTGCACATCATCTACTGTTACTCAATTTGTATAACAACACATTGTAAATAGGTTTGGGGTGCCATGTGTACTAATTTTTGATAATAGAACACACTTCACAGGCACCACTTTTTGGAAACTCATGCAACGCTTTGGGGTTGAACATAAATTAACAACATCCTATCACCCTGAATCCAACAGTCAAGCATAGGTTACTAACAAGGAGATCACAAAGATTCTAACAAGAATTGTTAGCAAATATAGGAGAGATTGGAGCACAAAACTCAACAATGCCCTTTGGTCTTATCACTTAACATAGAAACTTCCTATTGGCTACTCTTCCTATGAGTTGGTGTACGAAAAACTTCCAATGCTCCCAATTCAATTCGAGCTCCGTACACTCTCATTAGGCTATGACTTGGACCTTGACCTAAGTTTGGCATAACAAGAAATATTGTTTAACCTAAATGTGCTAGATGAAAATCAATTAGTGGCCTTGTCTTTGAATGAAGTGCAAAAGGCATTCAACAAACAATGACATGACCTAAGAATCAGAAGGATCAAACTTCAACTTGGAGATAAGGCCCTCTACTAGAACCCCACACATGTTCCTCAAAAAACCAAATTTTTGTGGAAGGGACCTTATATAATCGATGAAACCTTTCCTTCTGGGGCCATGATCATATACAAACTTGAAAGCCTAGACAAGAAGGTAGTTAATCAACATCCAATAGGTAAAGCCTTTCCATGAGCCCAAGCGAGTTGGTCTAACAAATACCTTAATGGATGGACAACGATGCTCAATTTTTCAGATCTCCTTCTTCCAACTTAGTTGTGGGGGAGATGGCCATCCATGCTAATTATATATGTGGCCCCTTAGTTTTTCTATTTTTTATTTTATACATTTTTATTTTTTGCAAATTTTTTATTTTATACTTTTTTGATTTTAAAACTTTTTCCTATTTTACACCATTTTTTTTGTTTTACACCATCATCAGTACATTTAAATTTTTCTTGAATATTTTACACTTTCTTATATATTTTACTTTATTTTAGTGTGATTTTCTCATTTTTGTTAATAAACGTGCTTTGTGCTAATAGGACACAGTGGTGTTGTAATTATTGCTAATGGTGGTTTGCACTTAATATTTTTGTTTGCTAATGTCTGGGTTCTATTTTTTAATTTTTGTATAGATGACTAAGGCATGGTTTCTTTTTCATGGAATAGGCAGTGAGTCCACGACATCCACCCATCTACAAAAATCTATGATTTTCTTCATTTTGGGAATATGAGGTTCCTTTCATTAAATAAACCTTTAATAAATTTGTGACCTTGGTGGTTTCCAGAATTAGGAAGGATTTAAAGGCTCACATAGGATGTGATTTCAAGGGGACTCAATACTTTTTGTACTCTTCTACTTGGATGCATGAGTGTTTTCATGGATTTATTACCATTCTTTGTTGACCATAAATAAGAAGTTAAATAAGTTTTTGCATGGTGTGGTTCCCAAAAAAAGAAAAAAAAAAAGAGAAAGAAGAAAAAAATATAAAAAACAAAAAAAATATAAAATAAAATGGGGAAAATTAAAAGCACATCCCTTAGACAAATAAATGAGCTATAAGTACTGGTTATGGGAGTAGAAAGACATGTTACCCATGCTTGAATGTCCCCTTTAACTAAGGCCCTCTCTCATTTCTTACTTCTCTTTTCTTCTCTTTAAGGAATGGTGGTTGTTCTATGGGATCACTCTTGTGTCTCAAGGGGGTGGATTAGTCTTGGAGTGGTGATGTGAAGTCATTGAAAATGGTTGGTTTTGGTCTAGACTGAGGATGGATCTTCTCAGGTCATTTAAACACAAATTCACAAGGGACTTCTTATGACCTCAATTTGGAACTCCATTCCACCTTCTCCATCATCCATCCATGCTACTCATAACTCACCTTACTGTTGGTGTCCATGTTCTTGTTTAGTATTTTTGTTTAACATACTCAAATTCTTTGGTAGAATCTTCTAGGTTTTGGTCCTTAACTTTCATAAACCATTAATCACCTATGGGGCCCACAGACTCCTTGGGTTGATGTTATGCAAAGATAAATAGGGCATGTGCCTACTTTGGGGAGGATCCAGTTACATATCTCTTGGTTGGGTTTGTTAAGCACCTTATCCTTAGGCATTATTACAATTAGAATTTTTCATGCATCCATCTTCTACATTTGATCGTGTGCTCCTTTAAGATTTTCTTCAATTCATACATTTTTCATCAAATTTTTGAATTTTTGAGCTTTCAAAGATCCTCTTCATTGATTTCATCATATTCTTGGCTTTTCTGGGACTCCATAGATCCCAAATTCATTCAAAAATTCCTTGTATTTTTTTGAAATACCACAATTTGAAAATTTCATTTACAAGCACCATAAATGGGGCTTCGTCGATGGAGCCCATGCGTATATGTGATCCCATATACATGGCATGATTAATGCAGCACACAAATCCTATATATATGTGTGACCCCCTTTGAAATTTTCATATTGGCTCTCAAACACCCCAGGAGTTTTTGCAGTTTTAGAGCCCAAAACCTTCAAGAGACCGTAACTTCTTAACTGTTTGATTGAAATACTTTGTTCTTTGACCCTCTAGCTCCTAAAAGTAAGCTCTTAGCCATGGAGGCCACAAATGTGCCATTTTTGACAGGAAATTTTTTTGACATTTTTCTAACTCCCACAAAGGTTTAACTAAGGAATCAACGTTAAAACACCAAATTACAAGAGTTAAACCCTTCCAACAAGCTTTAGTGACACTTACAACAAAAAATTAAATAATTAAATAATAATAAAAAATCAATCTATCATGGTTCAACCGTAGCCAAGTGTAACTAATTAATGAGATAAGGTATCCAAATATTTTAAGTTACACATTATATTTACTAATCCATGGATGTGTTGTGATCGTAGATGGCACCAAAAGGAAAACACACACAAGAAGGAGAACCATCTCAACCAAGGTAAAAATGGCTAAGAACAAGGCCAAGAAGAACCAATCATAACCCATGCTACAAGACCTCTTAGGGAGGAGGTCGAAGTGGAGTCTATTCATCAGATTCCAGAATAGGTGGCAGTAACAGAACATTCCATTGGGATGATGCACCAGCTCAACAAGTGAGCCTTGGGGTGACCTTGAAGGAAGCCTACCTAAACTAAATCAGATCAAGGGAGGTTCAAAAAATAGTGCTCAAAGAGTTGAACTTTGGATCTTTCTTGGAGCAAGCACCTAAAGAGATACATGACCAAATGAAGACCTCTCCCATGTGGCTAGTTATCACTTCTAGCAAGGAGTAGTATACAGGAGAGATGTTCCTATTTTGGAGCAATAGGTAGGCTGGTTCAATGATCAAGATCAAGGACATTTTAGTGTCCTACTTGGTGTAAGCCATTGTAGAGGCACTTGGGTTGCCTAAAACTAGGGCAAATCACATTGAGATTCTGATGTAAGCAAACCCCATTATTAAAAAGGAATGGATTTAGCAGTGCTATGGTGTTGACTGCAAGGAGTACGATGCGATCACACAGGTAGAAAAAAATCTATTACAAGATTGCAGCCTTTTACCTAAATCCCACGGTGAGGCCCAACAAGATCATTGCTTTTTTTTGTGCATGCATGTGTTGCTTTGAGTGGAAGATTCTTGGTCAACCTTCCATAGCTAATCTATCTAGAGATAGAAAAGTGATTCAAGGAGAATGAATGTGGAAGAAAGGCACTTCCCTTTCCATGCCTCATCAGAAAACTATGTTGAAGGGGAGGAATAGCCTGCTATACTAATGATGTTGTTCGATGCACTCCAATTGCTAATTAGGTGGATATGATGAAGGACAAAACTCTTGCAACAACAATCCAAGAAGAGGAGTAGCATCCACCACCTCTACCTGCCACTTAGAAAATAGTGTTAGATGTTGTTGCAACATCTTAATGGTTGCATGGGTTCTTAGAATGGCTCTTGAGTGAGCAAGAGAAAAAAGCATGCAGGAGTGGCGGAGATCCATATGTGTACTGACCCGTGATGAGTCACCTGAATGAGGTGGTTTGAACAGTTAGATAGATGGGGGGAGGTGGATCCATTTTTTCTACCCAACGAATGTAGTTGTCCATGAAGTCAAATCCTAGTGCCAGAGGGGTAACAATATCTCTCTTAGAATAGCAATAATTCCAAAATATTTCTAGGAATACTACAACCTTTTCAGTGTGCTTGGAAAAGGGTGATGAAGCAATAGTATTGGTGATGCAACACCAAGGGTAAGAAACAATAGTAGAGATGGTTGTAGAAAAAATTTCTGAGACACTTAATGCACCTACATTTTTTGTACCAAATGTCACTACACTTAGAGATGTGTAGACATTTGTAGGAACCATAAGCGATAGACTAAGCATATTACAACATGAACAACTACTTGACTAACTGGTAGGAATCAGGCAACTACTTTTGGATGTCTTTGACCTTTCGAATAGTATAATTGCAACCTAGTCAGAGTTGCTAGAGGCAAGGGGTAAGAATATTATTTTGGAAGGGCAACTCAAAACATTTAAGGAGCTGAATGAATGCTTGGTTGTGAAAGCTGTTGAAAAAGGAGTCTAGATTACTGACCCTACATTTTTCAACCTAGCATTGACAAGAGATGCAGTTATTGAATAACTTCACATTAGGTTGAAAGGGCTTGAGGATGTGATGGAGATGATGGTGTTCTACTAATCCTTGGTAGAGACAACATAGCATAAAATTCAGAAGGCCTTGGATTTGACTTGCTAGGAGAATGTTTAGCTGACCATAGAAAATCATTGTCTATGAAACATTGATGCACATAAACAACAATTAGCTAATTTTATCAATCAACAGGAGTAACTAGCTAGTGCAAATACAGAGTTAAGGAGATTGGCAGTTGAGAACAGAAACCTCTCCATGGAGGAGGTCCATGCTTTTTTCCAAAAGACTACAATAGAAGTAGCCACTTGGAAATTAAAGGCTCTTAAATTTGAGAGAGTCAAAAATTACTATAGAGACTAGGTCAACCTACAGAAGGAAATAAATGAGAAACACATTCAAGTGGCAAAGGTAAAGGTGAATGAGACACTTCAGTAACTCCAACAAGGATGCAAATTATGGAAGCCCATCATTGATGGAATTGATCAATACAATAAAGCAGAAATTCACTTGAAGGAGTTGCATATAGAGGAGATAATTGAATATATTGAGCTTGCCAACCTCCAATACGCAAACCTGGCGATATTGATTGCTAGATGACCATGGTCAAAGATGAAAAGATAGGTGGCTAGCTCGTACTTGTTGTACGAGGCCAAGTTCAAGCACCACAAGGAAATTAAGCAAAAGCTTGTGGTGGAAAACAGTAAACTTGAGGTTCTCAAGGGAAAATATACTAATTAGATATCTGTTGCCAAGAGCTTGGCCAAAAGAATGAATGACTACCAAGAGCTGAAAAATGCAGTTAAGGTGTTCAATGTCGAATACAAATAATTTGTTGCATGGTTCATCAATGTCAAGGAGCTATTTCCATTAATGCCTTGTTTGTGGGATATTCCCTTTCTAGCCCACATTGGCAATGGTACATGAACTCTGAATGACCCTTGGAGCAAGGAGGAGAAGATGAAGGCATTACTAGATTCCTTTCACCTTCCACCAAAGGTAGTAGCCATAGTTGGATAGCCACAGCCTCCTCAGCCATTATGTATGCCCGAAGTTGGTGAAGTTCCTTTAGAAACTCAGGAACCTCCATCGCCTGGGACTATTTGATCTTCTCAACCAACTTCACATTGTCAAAGGATGTGATGCCTAGTTTGAGTAGTCATATTATGGTGTTCAAATTTGTGTCATGAAGACCACAAATTTTGTAATGATATCAATATGTACACATGGGCACTTAGTTTTTTTGTCCTAGTGTGTTGTGTTAAGTGTTAATCAATAATCCCATACCTTCCTAATTTTGTAAGGGAACTCAAGGAAGAGTTTTCATTTAGTTGTGTGGGTATGATGAAGTGTTAAAGTGTTGCATCGATGAGCCCTCTCTGATGTGGCCCCATCGATAGGCCCTCATCAACATGACCCTATTGATATGGTGTTGCCCCATCGACAAGGCCACATCAACATAGTGTTTGCTGCATTTATGAGGCCTCGTTGACCCAACTCCATAATAAAATCTTATCAATACGTGCTTCCTCATTATGTTTATGATATGTCTTGCCATAGATGTAGGGAAGGTCTTGCAGTTTGTTCATTTGAGAGTTAGAATATTTTTTGAGTGCCCACAAAAAGAGTTAAAAAGTGCACAAATCTCTATTTGAGCACTGATGTACCTAAGCACAATAGTATGAACGGTGATAAAGATGAGCCTTTTGATAAACCTTGCAGCACTTGGAAATAGATTAATTATTTATTTATGCATTTAATATTTTATGCAATTTCCTTTAATGCTTTAAGTAATTAAATAATTAATTAGGCTAAACTAAGCTAAACTAAGTTAGATTAAGTAGCAATTAATTAAGCACATAAGTACGACCACTTTAGGCATACGCTTGACACTTGGTAATCCTAGTAATGCTTAACATTTGGTAACTTAGTAGTGCTAAACGTGTTTAGGATGTGTACGGAAAGTGGAAATAGATGCTTATGTTAAGATTAGTTAGGTATATTAGATTAAATTAACAATTAAATTACTTCATTCCTTCCATCCTTTATTTTAAGCACCCAAAACATAAAACATAGAAATAATAAAAATCATATGCCTCAATTACACTTAAACATACCTTTGTATATCAAAAGTGCAATTGAAAAGACAACAAATGGTTGTTAGGGCAATTTTACTTCCTAGAGACTAGTGTACCGGAAGACATCGAATGCATGGAATTCGACCAGATCATGCGTGAACGCTTAGTGATTCTTATGGTTGAGTGTAGGGATACTTGTCAGTCATCAAAAGGTAAGATGAAAGACATCAAAGTGAGCATAGAAAAGATTATCATAATTAGAAAAATAGAAATAAAGATTATTACCACAACATGTTTGATGATGATGGACCCTTGTTGGCTACTAGAAGTATGATATAGATCACAAAGGTAGTTAGAATATCCCACAGGCATCAAAGGAAAAGCCACATCAAACAACTTAATATGAATAATATTCCTAAATTTAAGGGAGGCTATAATCTTGATCCACAACATCATTTACAAGCCTTCCATGATGCTTGCACCTTGCAAAATATTAAAAGTAAGTGACAAAAGATTAAGCTCTTTTCTAGGTGATGAGTCATGCTTTGGTAGCTCTGCTATCAGATATCTAATATTAGAGCCACATTATCAGGTATTTGATATCAGGGCACAACCTCTAATGTTAGGAATCTAATATTGCCTCATTCATGCTAGCCTATAAATACAACACTTGGATGCATAGTTTGGATATAGATGTAGACATAGAGAAGGGAGTAGATAGGTGTTAGTTTGTTTCCAGTGCATGCCCGCAGTATGATGTTAAGTGATTGTACAACATCCTTATTCAAATGTGACATACTTGAACATGTTACATGTTTAGCAATAAAGATCGAGATTACTTCCATCATTGTAGCATTCACTTAGCTTTATTACTATTAATTACTTAAATGCTTACTATTTTCCTTAGTTAATGTTTATCATTTATTACTCTTTATTATTTTTGTCATCAAGAAAAATGAGTACAACTAATTACGAGTGCTTAAGTGTAATTATTTGGTAACCCAGTAGTGTTATCATTTGGTATGCCCAATAACTGTATGCTTGGTAATCCTAGTGGTAGTTGCACGAAGTCCAAGGCATGTACAACAGGTTAAGAATGGATACTCATCACATGTAAGCTAGTTTAGACTTTACTTTCCATTGTTAATTAGATTAAACAATTAATTTCTCTATTATCATTAGGAGTAGCATAAGGCCATAATAAGATTAATTACCATATGTCTCACTTTGGACTAAACCATACATGATAAAGCTACCACTAGTTCAAGTGGGAAGACAGTGAACTGCAATTAAGACAATGATCTAGATGCCACAACTAGTCCCATTTATAAAATTTGACCAGATCATGTGTGAATGCTTGTGATTCATATGGTTGGGCATAGGTAGTATTCACCACTCATCATTGGCAACATGGCCAGGGATGGTGCTAGTTATCTAGATTAGTTATATTATACAGAATCACTATAAATGCATTAATGATTTATCTTTTATAAAATATTAAGTCACACACATCATTACCTAACCATAATGTCTCTTTCACATAAGTGGAGAACTAATGAGATATATATTGAAGAGAATTGGAGCGACCAACCTCATGCAAGGGTTTCATATGTTCATGATCATACTTACTACACTCAAGGAGTACATTCACCTAAGGCAGTTAATCCTAGAGGAGATGAAGTAAGTCCTAGATTAGAGAGGGCCTCAAGGCCTAGGACCTCCTTAAAACCTTATAAATCAAGGGGCCATGGGGAGAACTATAGAAGTCATGGTGATTCTCTCAGTTCCTCATCTTTCTCTTCCTCTTCAACATCTAGTTCTGATGAAGATGAACATAGGTATAGAAATAGAGCTCCATTATGGAATTGAGATAAAGATAGAAATTGAAACCAAGGGCAAAATCAAAGACATCAAAATGCGCATAGATAGGATTGGTATAATTAGACAAATAGAAATAGAAATTTTCACCACGAGATGTTTGATGTTGGTGAACCTTGTTGGCCACTAAAAGCATGATGTAGATTACAGAGGTAGTTAAAATACCCCACAAGAATAAAAGGAAAAGTCGCATCAAAAGGCTTGATATGAATAACATTCCTAAATTTGCTAAAGGGTACAATTCTAATCCACAACATCATTTACAAGCCTTCCATGATGCCTGCATCTTATAGAACATTGAAAGTGAATGGAAAAAGCTTAAGCTCTTTCCTAGGACACTAATAGACAAAGCCGAAGTGTGGTATAGATCGTTGAAACCAAATTGAATTCATCAATGGTTCACAATGCTGGAACTCTTCAATGAGAAATACCAAACCTATGTGAGGGTGTTCAACCTAAGGAAACAAATGCAAGGATGGAAACAAGAACAACATGAACCCTTGGATATGGCCCTAGATAGATACTATTCTCTATTGTATAGGTGTTTAGGCCATGGTTTCTCTTAAGAAAAGTAACTTTTCCACATCATAAATGGGCTTTATAGTCAAATGAGAGAGATCCTTGGGTGGTATGATCAAGGTTGATTATATGAACTGACAACCCATTAGATCTAGAGGCTAATTGAGTGTGTGGCAAAAGAGGAAGAAGATCTATGTAAATGAGAGAATGTTGAGGAATATCACTAGGACCCAACTCTTCAAAAGAAGAGGGTTCATCTCTATGGTAAGGAAAAAGAAGTAATTTTCGATGAGTTGATTCACAACAAACCTTGCCAATGCAACAGTATAATATTGAACTTCAGGCAAGGCTAGATAAGATGTCTAAATGGATAAATGTGAAAGTTACAACTTGCGAAGAAACTTTAGAGGACAGAGTAACGCAAATCAAAGTAAGTGACCACAACAAAAGGAGGAAAAGGGACCAAGAGATAGGTAAGAACACTAATCAGTAGAAAGGAAAAATCGTTGTTAAAGAAGAGGCTACAGACTCAACCACTGAAGAAGATGATGGATGTGACATCTACCTATATGATCATTTAAAGGGCTATTGCCCAGTCATGTTACATCTACATGAGTATTGGGCTTTTGTGTTGAGTCCCAAGTTCATACAAAAGCAAATGCCTAAGAAATTACCTTTCTTACAATGCAAGTATATACAGTCCAACAACCAATCATACTATCCTAGTGGGACTTCTTACTAGCTTTAACACTATCATCAACCATAGTGGAAAAATCCATAGTCATGGGGGAGGCCATCATCAAACTAGCACTACCCTTATTGTTAGTTAGATCGATCTAGATACTATGTTCAACAACCTATTTCCCCAACTAGTTCTACTTCCTGTATCTAAAATCACTACTACCACTCTCTTGAATATCATCAACCCACAACGTCTTCTATGAGATCACCACTTCACACCTCTCACTCTCCATCATATCCTCAATATTCTCATACTCACCTCCATCACATGTGATGGTCAGTAACACAGGAAGGTTCGACACCATAAAATCAATGAAATAATGTCACTTGTGTTGCGAACATACACGAAAATGATAATGCTAGTAGATCTCCACCACAATCTCAGAAATGCCCTTTCTTTAGGATGGTTCACACATTTTAGCACAACACTCGTGGACCTACTAACTCATCCAAACTAGCATAATGCCAATTAAGTGCAACATCCTTCCTCTCACAACCAATGTTCTCCAATCCTATGCAAAGGCCAACATCCATTGTTACTTCAACATTTGACAAAAATGATGAATCTAGCACTGTGGAGAGACAGAAGAATCCATGCATCATTAATCATGATAAAGGATGCAGTCATGGGCCAAACATCCACAAAGTTAACACAAGTCCTATTCTAACCCACCATATACTTCAAAACCAAGTGTGTGAGAAAAAACCCATCTACATAGTCACCACTAAACTAGAAGACATCTAGTGGATTGAAAATGAAAGTCTAACACTATTTCACAAATGCATGGAGCTTGCCTGTCCACTTGTTAATTCTTGTCATGATCAGAAGTGTAGTCATGGGAGAGTTGCCCCATCCTAAAATAAAGAATTAATAAGCATTTTTCATCTTTTTGTTTTACAATTTTTTATGATTTTCTCATTTCTTGATACAAATTTTTCCCATCCTTTTCAAATTTTTCCATATTTTGTTTTTATTTCCTTTGTTAGTAAGATTGATTGTGAATAAAACAAGAAGATGTAGTCCAATGAGGTGAGTTTTCTCTATGTTGTCAAAGTCATGAGGGACTGATTATCTAGACAGTGAGGCCATGTCATCCATCCATCCATCCCATTAATAAGAGGTTCTTACCATGGTCATAATGATATTCTTTTCCATCATCAAACTAAGAATAAACTGGTAATCATTGTGCTTAGACTATTAAGTGAAGAACCAAGGGGGAATGTGAAGGTTGTGACATCAAGGGAACTTGTGGAATCTCTTTGACCACTTCTATATGTTCTATCATGTTGCTATGGTTGTAATTATATCCTTGTAGATATAACGAAAAATGGGAGTAAGAGTAAAATAAGTGCTTCCTTATCATGTCACTAGAAAGACTTGTTAACCATGCTTGAAGGTAGTCCTCTGGTAAGGTTGACATAGATAAAAATAAAATAAAAGAGTATAGAATAAATTTTTGAGGGTTTCATTAGAAAGACATGTTACCCATGCTTGAAGGTTTGTGGCTTCCTAGAAATAAAAAAAAAAGAAAAAAAGAAAGAAGTGCCATGAATATACTCCTCCCTTGGACAAAATGCCAAGTGATGATACTCCTTGCAATGGTGGTAGTCTTATGGTTGTAAATCCAAGAGATAAAACAATGTGATGTCACTGGAACATGGTTTGGACTTGGTTTGAATCTTGGAAAGAAGGGCTAATGTTTAGTTTAATTATTAGTAACACACTAGGATTCATTATGCCTATGGTAAGGCACCTCACGTCCTGATTTCAACAGTCTTTTTAAAAATCCATCTCATCTCACTGTTCATATGATCATAACTTGTGGTATTGTGTAACATATAGTTATTTTCTCAAATTTGTGGTTCTAACATGTGTGTTTTGCTAAATAGGTATGCATTGCATTCAACCCCTTTGGTGCCTACAGACATTCTTAGGTGTCGTTTTACAAGGGCATTAAGGGCTGGAGCTTGCTTTGGGGAGGATCCACTTGTATAACTATTGTAACTTGTACTTGTCTAAGATAATCACATCATCTTAAACCTTCCAAATGCATAAATGTCAATTTCAAAACCTTCCCTTATCATGCAACCTATCTATTCTATATCATGGATTCAATACCCTTTTCTCACATCTTCTAAAGCTTTTAATTCCTATGATTTTGTTTTCCAACATTACTAGTGCCTAAATATGTATTCTCACTTACCCTAGAACTTTGGAATCTACATGAAACCTCCCAACCAATCACAAAGCTTCATTTTCCATACTAAATGTCCCCATGAAATGCAAACTTGAGGCCTTCGATATCAGGTACTCAATAATGAAGGGGAGTCAATATTGGCTACCCAATATCAAGTCCACAAAAACTATAAATAAGGCCTTCTCAATTCTTTAGAAATCATTTTCATCAATTGTAGCTAAGGGAGCTTTTGCATTTTTCTCTCTCAACCAAGAGCTTTATGCATCCAACTTTGATAGGTGATATCTAGCTCCATACCACTTTGATTTTTGTGGTTTTTGTGGGTGCTTGTGTGGAAAACTTGTGCTAAGTTTTCAAAATTTGCTATCACTCAGAAGGTATTATAATGGTAAGAATGTTGAAAAAATTAAGATTTTTAATGAACAATCAATTGTATGCATGCCAAAACCTTTAATTGACATCCCTAAGGAATCATAATAATCATTATAAGCCATATATAAGGGAAAAGAAGTCAATTGTGAAGGGTTATAAAAGACGTTAACACTTTCTGGGGCATTTTTTGGAAATTTTTCTAACCCTATAATCACATGAACTAAGAACTTAATGAAACTAAGGACATGAGTAAGGTATAAACCTATTGATGATAAATGAAAAACACCTTAGTAACCTAGAATCCTTGATTGATTGTAGATGATCCCAAAAAGAGGAGGACAAGAAGGACCTTCACAGGGTGCAAGCAAATGCTTGAAGGATGGTAGAGGTTGACCAGGAGAACAAGGCCCACTAGCTAAGCATGATAAATAGGAGACCCAATCATTTAACATTCATCAAGAAGCCCCTATTATAGTGCATTCGGTCTAGGAGGAGGCTGCAAGACCACAAGCTCAAGCGCAGGGACAATGCCTCATGTTATCCCAAGAATGCCTCTAAGCCATCTAGGAGTGATCCATGTTGACCACTGTTATCATGGCAATGAACTTCAGGCCATTCATGGAATTTTTCCCTGAGGTGGTCAAAACTTAGCTTCAGGCACATCCTTTTTGAAAGTGGTGAATGGTACCTTGATGAGATGTACAAATTTTGGCACAATAAGGAGGAGGGTACCACCATCAACATTGGCAGAATCTCTATTTCTTACTCAATCAAGGCCATTGTAGAAGCTCTAAACATACCTAATGTGGGGACCAAAGTAGCACAACTATTCACAAGATTTGATGTAGAAACAAGGAAGCCATGGATGAAATGGGCATATTATAAAGAAGAGAAAATCTACAATGAGCTAACTTTGGAGGAGAGAATTTAGTTCAAAATTGGCACATACCATCTCTTCCCCACTAAAGGTCTGAACAGGATATCAACCTACGTGACCAAAGGAAGTGCAATCTTGATGGGAAAATACAATGCCAACCTTGTGCAACTGTACTTCATGGAGATTCAATGGTGGTTTGAGGAAAAAAAGGTAGGGAAGTTAATACTTCCATTTTCTTGCTTAATCAGGAAGTGCAAGCAAGCTAGAATCCTAGGTTACACCAATGATGTTCCTAGAAGGGCCCAATGCTTCATTCTTTGAGTTTCTCAAACCAGCAGCACCAAGGAAAGATCATGGTAAAGAGCAAGAACAAGAACTAGAGAAGGAGTAAGAATAAGAACCAGAGCAATGGTGAGAGTATCAAGTTCCACAGCCACCACTATAGGATTATAGATCCTCAATGAACCATTTGTAGCAAATTGTTGAAACTCTTAGTTGGGGAAGCAAGGATGAATCCAACCTCTTTCAAGTCATTAATGATGCTATTTAGCCCATAGTTTTAGTTGATCCATCAAGGGGATAGATTTCTTTGCAATCAGGAGGATAAGCCTAGTGGTCATAGCAAATTTTTGGGAATGTTGCATCTTTCCAAGTGGTGCTTGAAACTATAGAAGTTGCCATAGTTATGATCATGCAATACTAATATGCGACATGAGTAGCAGAAGCTATAACACACCATATCAAAAATTCCTTTAATGTGCTTGTTGTGTCTCCAATGGACTTAACTAGAACCAGAGATGCACAAATGTTAGCTAGAACCTCAATGACTCCTACGACTCATGAGGATGTGCTGAATAGATTGTTGTAAATTGGGCAAGTCATGAAAACCCTCTTCAACATTCCTAGTGAAGTCATTGCTATTTAATTTAACCTCATAGCCACCAAAGGAAAATTGGTCATGGCATAAACTAGGGCAAAGCATGTAGAAGTAGAGGTACATTGATTGCAACAAGAGCTCATCTCCTTAAGGATTGAGAAAAGGAATTCTTCCCAGTTCATTGTGCTTGACCAGTTGGAGTAGTTCTGAATAGAGCAGCTGGGTTAATTGATTGAGTAGAATAAAGTGGTTGAACAAGAGAAGGAGAAAGTGATCTAGAATGCCTCAAACTTTGAAGCACAAGTATATGCTCATGCTAAGGTACTAACTGCTACTCAAGAGAAAAACAAGTAGCTTACTACTAACAATGAAAGGTTGACCACCATAAAGAAATAGAGAAATATCTTGAAGCAGAGCATCCACCAATTGAGGGAGAAATTGGTGAGGATCAAACAAGACATAAGAAAATTAGCTAGAGAGAACTGAATCCTCTTAATGGAGGAGGTTTGTGCCATATGTCAGAAGTCTAAAATTGAGATAAGCATGTGGAAGAATGAGGCTAAAAAGCACAAGAAGCTGAAAGAACACTTTCAAGACCAGATCAGCATGTACAAGCAAATCAATGAGAATGAAATCTAGATCACAATGGCTTGCATCAATTCCATGTTAGTGCAGAATCCTGACTGGTAGCCCATCTTGGATAGCTATGCCCTAGTCCACCAAGTGGAAGTGAAAAACAAGGATCTACAAATTGAAGATTTGAAGGAGTAGATGGCATTACCTAACCTTTTTTATGCTAACCTAGCCATGTTAATAGTAGGTTGGCCCAAAATGAACTAGAACAACAAGTAGTAGCCACTTATGCTTTATACAAGGAGTATGTAGATAGAAAAGATGTTCTATAGAAACTTCACATGGCAAACTCAGAACTAGAAACAATTAAGGCTTGCTATTATGTACAAAGAGATGTAGCTTTAAACCTAGCCAAAAGACTAACCCATTAGCATGAATTGAGAGAAAAGGCTAGGGATTTTGAGGAGAAATGGAGGCAGTTCACTTTATGGTATGTAAAAGCCAATCAAATATTCCTATAGCCATCATGTTTGTGGGATGTACCAACTCCAGCACACATTGGATCATCAACCTAGATGGTGCATGACTCGAGAATGGAGGAGGAGAAGTGGAAGGTTCTCTTGAATCATTACAAATTCCAAAATCCTGATGACAAAGGAAAGTAGCCCATGGAAGAGCCATCGCCTTTGAGAACTACATAGTTTTCCCAATTTTATTATTTTGTTATGTCATGTTCATTTTTTGTAAAACATCACTGTGACATGAAATAGTTAGTTTGTGTGTCTATTAGAGGTAGTCAATAATCCCATACCTTTCCAATATTTTGTAAAGAATTTTTTCCTCATTTTGTTTAACTCGAGGACACATTTTCATTCAATTGTGGGGGTATGATGAGTCATGTTTTGGTAGGGCTCTAATATCAAATTTCAATATCAGAGCCACATTATTGAGGATCTGATATCCGGACACAACCTTTAATGTTGAGGATCCAATATTGCCTCATCCATGTTAGCCTATAAATACAACACTTAGATGCATGGTTTGGATATTAATGTAGACATAGAGAAGGGAGTAGATAGGTGTTAGTTTGTTTCTAGTGCATGCCTACAGTGTGATGTTAAGTGAATATATGAAATCCTTATTTGAATGTGACATACTTAGACATGTTACATGTTCGACAATAAAGATTAAGATTACTTCCATCATTGCAGCATCCACTTAGCTTTATTATTGTTAATTACTTAAATGCTTACTATTTTCCCTAGTTAATGTTTATCATTTATTACTCTTTATTGTTTCTATCATCAAGCAGAGTGAGTATGACTAACCATGAGTGCTGAAGGGTAATTACTTGGTAACCTAGTAGTGTTATCATTTAGTACGCCCAGTAACAGTATGCTTGGTAATCCCAGTGGTCGTTGCACAAAGTCCAAGGCATGTATGGAAGGTTAGGAATTAATACTCATCACACGTAGGCTAGTTTAGAATTTACTTTTGGTTGTTAAGTAGGTTAAATAATTAATTTCTCTATTATTGTTAGGAGTAGCATAAGGCCACAATAACATCAATTATCATATGCCTCACTTTGGACTAAAACATATGTGACAAAGCTACCACTAGTCCAAGTGGGAAGACAGTGAACTACGATCAAGACATAATAATCTAGATGCCACAACTAGTCCCATCCATGGAATGCAACCAGATCATGCATGAATGCTTATGATTCATATGGTTTGGCATAGGGGGTATTCGTTGCTCATCACTAGGATGCTAATAGAAAAAGCTGAAAGTTGGTATAGATCATTAGAACCAGATTCAATCCATCGGTGGTCCAAAATGCTTAAGCTCTTCAATGAAAAATACCAAACCTATGAAAAAGTGTCCAATCTAAGAAGAAAAATCCAAGGGTGGAAGCAAGAAAACCATGAATCCTTGGATATAGCCTTGGACATATACTATTCTCTACTACATAAATGTCCAAGCCATGGTTTTTACCAAAAAGAGTAGCTTCTTCACATCATAGATGGGCTTTATAACACAATGAGGGAGATCCTTGGGATCTATGCCCAAGGATAATTATTAGAAGAAGGAGAGTTGCCGAAAAGGAAGAGTTTAGAGGAATATAACTAGGATCCAACTCTTCTTGGAAAAAAAGGTTCATATGTATGATCAGGAAAAAGATGTAGCTCTTGATGAGTTGATTTCACACAAAATATTGCTAATACAAAAGTCTATCACTAAGATTGAAGCAAGGGTAGATAAGAGTGGGAGTTGATGAATGAAAAAGTTACAACCAACTTCAAAATCATAGAGAAGAAGATAAAGTGAAAAGGATTAATTAATCAAAACAAGAAGAGTAAAAAGAACAAAGAAATGGGTAAGAACACTTATTGGAAAAAAGGAAAAATAGTTGTAGTAGAAGAGGTTATAGAATCAAGGATAGAAGAGGATGATGGATGTAACATCTGCCAATATGAATATCCAAAGGACCATTACCCAATTATGTTACATCTACAAGAGTTTGGGGCTTTTTCTTTAAATCCCAAGTTCATAGAAAAGTAAATTCTTAGAGATTACCTTATCCACAAGGTAATTATAGACAATCCTACAACTAATGGTACTATCCTAGTGGACTTATCAACCCAAAGACTACTATCAACCGCAATGGCAAAACCCACAGTCATGGAGGATGCCATCAACAAACCAGTAATACCCTTATCACCAGCTGAACTCTCATGGATATTATGTTTAACAACATGTTTCTCCAAATGGTTCTACTTCCTCTACGTCAAATCACTACTACTGTTCTCCTGAATATCATCAACCCATAACATCTCCTGTGGGATCACCATCTTGTGCCTCTTATCCTCCATCACATCCTCAATACTCTCATACTTATCTCCAACATATGTCACCATCAATAATGTAGGAAGGACTAGCGCCACAACCTTAACAAAATAATGTCACTTGTGCCATGAACATATAGGTGAATGATAATGTTAGTAGATCTTAGCAAAAGTCTCAAAAATGTCCTTTCTTTAGAACAATTTCCACACATGTGAATAAAACTAGTAGACCTACTAGCTCATTAGAACTAGCATAAGGACAATCTAGTGCAACCCCCTTCCTCACAAAAACAATGCCTTCTAATCTTACACAAAAGCCAACAACCATTACCACTCTGAGACAAAACATAAAAGATGAACCTATCATTGTGGAGAGATAAAAAATTCCATGCATTACTAATAATGATAAAGGATGTAATTGTGGGCCAAAAGTTAAAGGTATTAACACAATCCCTATACTAACCCACAATAAATGTGAAAAATAAGTGTGTATGTAAAACCAAATTTATACAATAGTCGCTAAACAAAAAAGACACCCAATGGATCATGAATGATAATACAAAACTATTCAAAGATGCATGGAAACATCCAACCCACTTATTAGTTCTAGTCCTAAGAAAATGAATCAAACAAAGAACTTAGAGAAGAACATCTTACACTATGACTATACATCAAAAGAAGATGTTAAACAAGGAGACATAAGAACTAAAATAGAAAATAAATAAGGAAACATGTCTAGACCCCTTAAAAAAAACACCTTCTAGTCAAGCTAAAGATATGTTTCCAAAAAATTGAAATGTTATTATTATCAATGTTAAATATGTTACCAAGTGAAAAATTAAATCATTAAAGATGATAAATGAAAAATTGATGGTGTCTAAATAAGGGAATGTGTATTTTATTTTCCGAATGCTTGCCCATGAGTTTAGTCATGCGGGAGATGCCCCATCTTGAATTAGGAACTGATAAGTGCATTTTCAATTTTTTGTTTTATGATTTTTGTTCATTTTCCTATTTCTTAAAAAATTTTCCAATTCTTAATATGTTTTTTATTTCTTGTTATTTTTCTTTTCTATATAATTTTCTCTTTTCTTGAGTCATTTCATTTATGATCTATGAATGTATACTATGTTTTTGTTAATAAAATTGCCAGTCATAATACAAAAGTTGACACCATGTGTTAGGTCTTTGTCCTATGCTATCAAAATGATTAGGTAAATAATTGTGTAATGCAGTGAGGCCACATCATCCATCCCTCTAATTATATAGATGAGAGGTCTTTATCATGAAAGTAATATGGTTCTTCTCACATAAAACTAAAATTAATTAATGGTCATTGTGCCTTGAAGAAAGAGGGAAAGACCAAGTGGGAATTACAAAGGGTGTGACCTTAAGGGTATTTGTTGGGTTCTCTTCTTAACTTCCTTCTTAGGGCCTATCACTCCTATTGTATCGTTACTCCTATCGTTAACTAATAAATAGGAAGCATGTATTTGCATGGTGTGTTTCCCATGAAAAAAAAGAAGAGAAGACAAAAAAGAGCAAGAAAAAAAAACAATGGGAATTCAAAGCACACTCCTTAGACATAATAATGGGCTACAAGCACTAGTTATGGGGATAGAAACACATGTTACCCATGCCTAAAGGCACCCCTCTAACTAAGGCCCTTCCTTCCTTCCTTCTCTTTTCCTCTCTTTTTGGAGTAATGTTTGTTCTTTGTGGTTGTTGTCGACTCATGATGATAGGCAAGAAGGGACACATCAATGTGAGGCCACTATTAATGGTATGGACTTAGTATGAAACATAGACAGATAGGTATGATGGTCATCTTAATCACAATTGACATAAGAACCTATTACTGACATGGTTAGGTACCTCGCATCCAAATCTCTACAATCCCTTCTCATCCCATTATTCACCTCATTGCTACATGCAATTATGTGCCTAATGGTTTTTTCTAATATAATGCAAGATCCTAACCAAGATAGTTGTGTGCTATTTGGAACAAAGGCATGATCTACATTTAACTTCTACGGTGCCCATGGACATCTATAGAAGTTGTTATGTAAGGGCATTATGGTAGGAGCCTACTTTGGGAAGGATCCACTTGCATGACTTTTGTTGATCATGGCTCTAAACCCAACCTCACATCTTTCAGGGAATTATGAAAACTTCTCAAACTTCATGCATGATTTTGGGACTACTTCTCATCAATTTCAATTAATTTTTACTATTTTTATATTGAACTATCCTTCAAATTCAATATTTCTTAGCCATCCTATGACCTAGACTTTTGATTTTAATTGTTTAAAAACTTGTGCACTTTTAGAGTTAAACTCATTTATCATTTGGGGTGGGGGGAGGACGGGGGGTGTCGTAGGATGAGGGGCTAAGGATGTAATTTTTGAATTTTTTTCTAACATCCCATTTTCGAACATTATGGTAACTAATAGTAACAATAATCAAAATGAATTGAATAACTTGATGATTTCAGTTACCTTAGAGCCTTGGGGATCATTATTTTGTAATTACCTTATGCTTAAATGCTAATTTTTTTTTGAATTTTTAGCTAACCAGGGATCCAAAAAGGGTTAATTATTAAGGAAAAATTACCAAAAACTAACATTGATCCTTTGGTAATTGCAGGTGCCACTAAAAATAATGCCTAAGAATGAAGGTCATTTACATGGTTAGGAAAAAAGGCCAAAAGGATGATAAAGAAAGATATGCCCATGGAAAAATGGTAGCACATACAAGGACTAAAGCTTAAACATCATATGGTTGCTAGACCCATGGGACGTTCAAAAGAAAATTTAGTCTATCCTTCAAGAATATTCTGCATAAAAGAAAAGCATCAATGTAATAATCAAGGTTGGAAAGACTAACATCGTTAGGGAAAAATAAGAAGATTCATCTTCAATTTATTTCTTGAATACCTCTACAATTTTGTAAACCTTAATGTCTGTCTAGTCTCTTTGTTATTTTGTAATACATCTACTTGAATAAAACTATGTAATGTAGCACTCTAGTTTTGTAATGGTAGCTAATCTAGTCTTGTAATGAGCGGTGAGGTACCCTTATGCCCAACCATATGAATCATAAAGTGTTCATGCGTGATCTGGTCAAATTCTGTGGACTTTATAGTTTCTGATGCACTAGTCTTCTAGGAAGTGAATCTTACCCTAAGGTCATTTTTTGTCTTCCCAATTACACTTGTGAAGCTCAAAGGTATGGTTAAGTGTAATCAAGGCATATGATTTTTATCATTTTATGTTTTAGGTTCTTTGGTGCTTAAAAAGAAAGATAAATTAGTTTAATGACTATTTTGATTTAACTAACTAACTAATCTCTAACTAGTCCTAACATAAGCATCTGGTCCAACTTTTTGTACACATCCTGAACCCATGTATCCACTCCAAGGTTACCAAACACTACGCCACTAGGTGCACTAAGCAATAATGCTACTAGGATTACCAAGTGGATTTGTGTTACGCTCAAAGTGATCGTACTTATGTAATTAATCTATCTAGCTTATCTCGCTTAATTACCTAATTAGCTTAATTATTGGAAAACATTGAATAAATAGCTAAGAATACTAAATGCATAAATGAAACATTTAAACTATCCAGAATGCTACAAGGTTTATCAAGAAGTTTGTCTTTATTGTTGCACACATTGTCATGCTCAGGTACAATAGTAATCGAATAAAGATTTGTACACTCAATGACTCCTACTATGGGCACTTAGGAAAATATTCTAACTTTCAAATGGAAAAATTGCAAGAGCTTTACTATACTATGACTGACTAATGCCTTAAATGTGGCTAGTGAGCATGCATTTATAAGCAAAAATGGACCCTGCATTAATGGGGCTGCATCAATGCATGAAATGATGCATCGATAGGGCCCAATCAATGGGGCCTAGTCAATAAGGCCTCATCGACATAGCCAACCATGACTCATCATACCCCCATGAATGAATGGAAACTCATGCTTGAGTTTCTTTACAAAATTGGTAAGGTATGGGTTTATTAATTAACTCTAGACTCAACAAATTGACTTAACAAAATTGCATGCCCAAGTGTACAAATCAACACATTACAAAAATTATGGTGTTCATGATACAAAATTGAACACCATGACATGACTTTGCAAAATTGGATAGCATGTCCTCTAATGGCATGAAGTCGGTTGTGAAGATCAAATAGTCCCAAGCGATGAAGGTTTGTGAGGCTCTGAAGGACCTTCACCGGCTTCAGGCATGTGCAACAACTGAGGTGGCTACATCTGCCCTGCTACTACTACAACTTCTGGTGGGAGATGAAAAGCATCCAATAATGCTTTTATTTTCTTCTCCTTACTCTTGGGATCATGCATTGTCCACATAGCTTCACCAATGTGGATCGGAACGAGCACATCCCAAGGATAGGGAATCACTAGAAATAGCTCCTTTACGTTGTTGAACTAGATAATGAATTATTTGTGCTTGATGTTGAATGCTCTGACTGCATATTTCAGCTCCTAGTAATGATTCATTTTCTTGGCCAAGTTCTTGGCAGTTGATCATTGATCCATGAATTGTGCCCCGAGAACTTTGAGTTCGGCATTTACTGTCTCAAGATTTTATTTGGTGTCCTTATGGTACTTGAACTTGACCTTGTAACAATAAGTACGAGCTAGCCACTTATTTTTCCAATTCTGACTATGATTGTCTAGTAGTCAACATTGCCAAGTTTGCATAGTAGATATTGGCCAATTCCATGTATTTTGTCATTTCTTCAATCTACAATTCCTTTAGGCAGATCTTTGCTCTATTATATTTATCAATCCCATCAATGATGGGCTACCACAGTTCTCTTCCTTGCTAGAGTTGCTGGAGGGCTTCGTTTACTTTTCCGTAGACATTTGAATATGTTTGTCATTTATGTCCTTTTGTAAGACAACCTGATCTCTATAGTGATTTTTAACTCTTTCAAACTTGAGAGCCTCATTTTTCTAGGTAGCAATCTTAATGGTAGACTTCTAGCATAAGGCTCAAACTTTCTCCATAGACAAATTTTAGTTCTTTATGGCCAATTTCCTCAACTTAGTAGTTACCCTAGCAAGCTACTCTTGTTGTTGATGAATGAATTTTTGCTTTTGTTGCTTCTATGTTTCAATATTATGTAGGCAATGATTTTCTATGGTTAGTGATTTGTTTTCCTGGCACATCTGAACCAAGTCCTTCTAAATCGAATAGGTTTTTTCTTTTGCTATAACTTGGGTGAAGATGGTTGTTACCATTTCCTCCTCAACTTGTTTTAGTCGTTCTTGAAGCTGTTGAAAAGCTTCATCTCTAGTTGTTGCTAGGCTAAGGAATGTAGGATCAGCAAAATGAGCACATAGTTTAGCAACTTCCATGGTAAAGTGTTGGTTCTATGCTTGGGCCATTTCAAGTTGCCCTTCCAAGATGATGCATTTTCTTTTTGCTTCTAGTAGCTTTGACTGGGTTATAGTGATGTTGTTTGAAAAATTGAAGATATTCGAAATTGGTTGCTTGGTCCTTACCAGTTGGTCTAGCAATTCTTCATGCTGGGCTACATTCAATCATCCATTGACCATTCCTATGAATGTTTGCACATCTTGAAGTGTAAATACGTTTGGTATAGATGCCACAAGTGCATTAAGTGCTTCAGCAATTTGGTTAGCAACTACTTCAGTAGCAGTATTCTTCCCTTAGTGTTGCATCACTAGTATAGTTTCCCCCTCACCCTCCTCCAAATGCACCAAAAAGGATGCAGCATTCCCAGAGACTTCTAGAAATAAATGGTATTGAAGAAAAGACACTGTTACCTCTCAAGCATTGGAATTTGATTTTGCAGGCAACTGCATTTATTAGGCATAAAATATTGGCCCACCTCTTTCCATTTGGCTAATTGTTCGATCAACTCATTAAGATGACTCATCATAGGTCAATATATGGATGGATCTCCACCACTTGTTCCTACATGCTACTCCTGCTCATGTAAGAGCTATTCTTGGATTTTGCACAAACACTCAATAGCTACACGAGCTTCCAGCATTGTTTCTTGAGTAGGTGATGGAGGTGGTGGCTACTACTCCCCTTCTTTAAGCATGGAAGATGTCTTGTCCTTCATTATTTTAGACCACAAGGCTAAAGAAACATGCTTGATCATGTCATTTGCATAGCGAATAATCCCTACCCTTTTACAAAGTTTTTGAATGAGGCATGGAAAAGGTAGGGTTTTCCTTCCATGTTCATTTTCTTTAAAGTGCTTCTTGATCTCTAAATAGATTAGTTATGGAAGGTTTGCTAGAAATCTCCAGCTTAAAGTAGTGCATGCTTGGGTGGAAAAGGTAGTCACCTTACTAGGCCTCACTATTGGATTAAGGTGATAGGTTGTGATTTTGAAGTATATGCATTCTGCCAGTGTGAGCATGCCGAACTCCTTACGATCAACCTCATAACACTACTAGGTCCACTCCTTTTTAGCCTAAGGGTTAGCTTGTGTTGACAGCTCTGTTAGTTGTGTCCTAGTATTAGGCAAACCTTGCACTTGTGCGATAGCTTCAGCAAAGTAGGACACTTAAATATCCTTGATTTTCACTGTAGAGCTTGCCCTTCTATTATTCTAGAAGAGGTACATTTCTCCCATATACCACTCCCCATTGGAAGTGATGAATGGCCACATGGAAGAAGTTTGCAATTGTGTTTTCACCTCTATTGGAGCATGTTCTAGAAATGGCCTAAAGTTTAGTTCCTAGAGAACTAAGCATTGGATATCATGGGGCCTGATGGTGTCGAGGTAGGCTTGTGTTAGTATGAATTCAAGCCTTGGTATGGGTCCTAGTGCTTCTGATGGAACTTCTTCTTCAGGAATTTGTCAAATAGATTCCACTTCAAGCTTCTCTCAAAGAGGTCCCATTACATGGGTTGCCTCTGGTAGCTCCTGGGCTTTTTCTTGTTGGCCCCTTTTAGTTTTGGGCCATTTCTCCCTTGGTTTAGAGGGTCCTCCCTCCTACGATCATTTTGTTCTTGGCACCATATGTAATCACAACATGACCATAGATTAGCAATTATTGTGTAACATGAAAAAATTGGAATACCTTATCTCCTTAGGATAGTTACACTTGGATAAGTTGTGATTATGGTTGATTTAAATAATTTTAATTATTATTTTATTTATTTTTTAACGTTAATAAGTCATTTCGAAGGGTATTTGAATGGTTAACTCTCAAAACTTGATGGTTTCATATCATTGTATTCATTAACCTTTTGGGAGAATTAGAAAAATTTTCAAAAAATTTCATGAAAACCTTAAGGTTTGTGGACCCCACAATGAAGAGATTACCTTTAGTAACTGCAAGATCAAAGAATGGAGTGATTTGGACAAATGGTTGGGAAGTTATGGGCTTTGGAAGGTTTTGGGCTCTAA
The DNA here is from genome assembly GCA_015680685.1 of Gnetum montanum. Lineage (NCBI taxonomy): Eukaryota > Viridiplantae > Streptophyta > Gnetopsida > Gnetales > Gnetaceae > Gnetum > Gnetum montanum. Next base: position 947,545 of record MNCI01027046.1, read on the forward strand.
AAAATGGCAAAAACTCCCCTCGTGTTATGAAGTAAATAATAAAAAATTTCAAGTATGCATTGGTATTTATAGGATTTTTGGCATCATTGACAGGGCCCCATCGACAAGGTCTGTTGCGTCGACTGGGCCTAGTTGATGAAGATGTTGACCACCGTAGACTTTCATTAACTTTGGTCAAACTTCCAAAATACAAGGATTTTTTGAGTGAAATTGGGATTAAATGGAAGCCCAAAAAGCCATCAACATGATGAAAATAGTAGAAGAGGGTATTTGAGTTTAAGAAAATTGAGAAAATAGTCTAGAGAATGAATATTATCGAAGTCTAAGGAGCACTTTGTGGGATACAAAATGGAATATGCAAAAGATAGGATTCTAGCAATGTTTAAAGTAAGGAACTTAACTAACCAAGCCAAAAGATTTGCAAGAGGGTCCTTCCCATAGGAGGTAGATGCCCTTTTTGCCCTTGCATAACCTCAATTAAGGAGTCCATGGGCTCCATAATTGATTAATGATCATGAAAATTTAAGGACCAACTAGAAAGAATCTATCTAAGAATTCCAACATGTCAAGCTAAGACATCAAGCATAACATAGAAACTGGTAGTCAGGTGACTTATGGCAGCATAGATGGATAACCAAGAAGGTGGGATAGAATCCTGAATTGAGGTCATAAAAAGTTCCTTGTGGTGTTTTTGTTTAAAATGACTTGAAAAGATCCATCCTTAGTCTAGACCAAAACCAGCCTCTTTAAATCACCTTGCATCATCACTCCAAGACCAATCCACCCCCTTGAGACATGAGAGTGATCCCATAAACAACCACCATTCCACAAAGAGAAGTAGAAAGTGAGATAGGGCCTTAGTTAGAGGGGATTGTCAAGCATAGGTAACATGTCTTTTTAGTCCCATAACCAGTGCTTGTAGCCCATTTATTTGTTTAAGGGATGTTCTTTAAATTCCCATCATATGTTTTTTTTTGTTTTTCTCTTTGGATGGGAACCACCCCATGCAAAGACTTTATTTGACTTCCTATCATTAGAACATGGAATGATAAGTAGTCAATGAAAACACTCAAGCACCCAAGTAAGTAGAAGAGTACAAAGAGTATTAAGTCCCCTTGAGGTCAAACCCTGTACAAACCTTTGAATCCTTTCCAATTCTATAAACTACCAAGGTTACTAATATATTAAAAGTTTCTCTAATGGAAGGGACCTCAAACTTCCAAAAAACAAAAACCATAGGGTTTGTGAATGAGTGGATGTCATGGACTCATTGCCTATTCCATGAAAAATAACCATGTCAGAGTTATCAAACATCAGAATTCAAAAATAGAAACTAGACATTGACAATCACAACATTAAGCACAAACCATCATATTAGTAAACAACAACAGTGGCACTGTGTCCTATAGTAGTAAAGCACTTTTATTAGTAGAAATGATAAAAACTGACATACAAAAACATAATAAAGTAAAATATAGAAAAAGGTATAAAATGTTCAAGAAAGATAAAACATACTAACAATGTTGTAAAACAAAAAATTGAGAAAACCAATAGAACTAAAAACTAAAGAAAATGGTAAAAATCAACAAAGTATAAAACAAAAATGTGTAAAACAAAAAGTGAAAAATTAAGGAGCCATATGGATTATTAGCACAGATGGCCATCTCCTCCACAATTGAGTTGGAAGGAGGAGATTTGAAAAATTTAACATGGTTGTCCATCCATTAAGGTAGTTGCATTGGCTTGTCCTGGTTTAAGGAAAGGTTTCACTTGTTGCATGTTGACCAACTACTTTTTATTTGGGCTCTCAGGCTTGTAGATTAACATGGCCCCAGAGGAAAAGATTTGATCAATTATATAAGGTCCTTCCCACAATGTTTGGAAGTTTGTCTTTTGGGGTACATGTGTGGGGTTCTAATAGAGAACCTTATCTTCCAGTTGAAATTTCACTTTCCATATTTTGAGGTCATGACGTTGCTTCTTAAATGCCTTGTGCATCTCATTTAAAGATAGGTCCATTAATTAATTTTCATCTAGCACATTGAGGTTGATTAGTCTTTCCTTCTATGCAAGACTTAGGTCAATATTCAAATCATAGGTTGTTGAGAGTGTACGAAGCTCAGATTGAATCAGGAGCATTGGAAGTTTTCCATACACTATCTCATAGGGAGAGTAGCCAATAGGAAGTTTCCATGTTAAGAGATAGGCCTAGAGGGCATCGTTGAGTTTTGTGCTCCAATCTCTCCTATATTTCCTGATGGTTCTTGTTAGAATCTTTGTGATCTCCTTGTTAGTTACCTCTACTTAACCGTTGGCTTAGGGGTGAGAGGGAATTGTTAATTTATATTCAACCCCTAAGTGTTGAATAAGTTTTTTTAAAAGTGGCACCTATAAAGTGAGTTTTATTATAAAAAATTAGTGCATGTGGCACTCCAAACCTATTTACAACATGTTGTTGTACAAATCTAGAAATAGTAGATGATGTACAGTCAGTAATAGCTGCTGCTTTACCCCTTTGGTGTAGTAGTTGACTACTATGATGATATATGCCTTTCCATTGGACATGGGTGTGATGGCACTCATTAAGTCTAGGCCCCATATGTCAAAGGGATCCAGTGCTTGAATCCACTATTGAGGATCCTCCATTTGCGTAGTCATTGCACCATCTCTTTTACAGTGCTTACAAGATCAAACAAACCAATGGGCATCCTTGAAGATTGTAGGCTAATAGTATCCTACCATCAAGATTTTTATGGCCATGCACCTCCTTGCATAGTGGCCTTTTCAAGGGCCTTCGTGAGCATCTTGAAGAATGCGTAGTTGATCTACATCAGTGACACACCAATGAACCAGGCCATTGATGAATAGCTTGTAAAGGTGTTTGTTGATTTCCCTAAAGTACTTTGCTTGATGAAGAAATTGTTGTTTCTTTCTAAAGTCTAGACCTTGTGGCATCTCCTAGGTGAGAAGGTAAGTGAGGATGCCATCATACCATTTTTTTTCTATGGGCACTAATCATTTATTGCTCCTATAAAAAGAAGTTCATCTGGAAATTGNAATCATTTATTGCTCCTATAAAAAGAAGTTCATCTGGAAATTGATCAAAGAGTGGACTCTCCTCCTCTTTATTATTCCATCTTAATTGAGAGAGATGGTTAGTGACCACATTCTCAGTCCCTTTCCAATCTATCATTGTGAGATCAAACTCTTATAAGATCACGAGCCACTGTATGATATGGGGTTTCATCGTTGGCTTATTCATTAGGATGTGGATAACACTATGATCTACATGCACAAATACTTTATAACCAAGCACATAGTGCTTGAACTTGTCAAGAGCATACACCACTATCATCAATTCTTTCTCAATTGTGATGTAATTCAATTATGCGCCCACAATGCTTTGTCTTGCACAATGGATGTAATATGGATGTTTCTTATTTTCCAACTGTGTGAGCATAGCTCCCAATGCATTAGATGCATCTATCATTATGTGGAATGGTTTGGACCAGTTTGGTGCTTGTAGAATTGGATTTTTTATGAGTTTATCCTTCAACTATTGGAATGCATGTTCACACTCCTTGGTCCAAACAAATGGTGCATCTTTCTTTGTAAGCTTAACTAATCTCTTTATGACCTTAGAGAAATTTTCTATGAAGTGCTAGTAGTAGCTAGTATGTCCATGGAATGATCGAACATATTTAACTATCTTTGATTGGCATGTTATTCCTTGGATGACCCTTATCTTCTCCAAGTCTACCTTAATCCCTTATTGTGAAATTCAGTGCCCAAATACTATGCCTTCCTAGACCATTAGATGGCTTTTTTGCCAATTAATCCTAAGGTTTATTTTGACATATATTTTTAATACTTGCTCAAGGAAATCTAAGGCTTACTCAAATGTAGCCCCATAGGTAGAAAAATCATCTAGGAAGACTTCTACCTTGCTACCAATCTACTGTTGAAAAATACTAAGGACTAGGGACTCAAATGTTGTAAGGGCATTGCACAAATGAAGTGGCATCTTACAATATCCAAAAGTTCCCCAGGGACTTGTGAATGTTGTCTTGGCCTGATCTTTTGGCATAATTTGGATTTGATTATAGCTGCTATAACCATCTAAGAATCTATAATAGCAATGTTTGGAAATAGTGTCCAACACTTGGTTCACAAATGACAATGGAAAATGATCTTTAAATGTTGTCATATTCAACAACCTAAAATCAATGCAGACCTACCACTTACCACCTTTCTTTGGTACAATTATGAGTGGGCTAACCCACTCACTATCCACAATGGGATAGATAAACCCCACCTTAAGTAGTTGTTCTATTTCGTTTGTGATGATCTATTTCAATTTGGGGTTCAGCCACCTCTACGTTTGCCTTCTTGGCTTCATGGCTAGGTCGATGTAAATGTGATGCTGGTATATCCTTGGATCAATTCCAATCAGCTCAAGATATTACCAAGCAAGAGCTGTTGGCCATTTGTTAACCACCTTCACCAACTTTTCTTTTTGTTTAGTGCAAGTTTAACATTGATTATGACCAGCTTACCATTATTTAAGAATGCATACTTCATGTCAACTAGTAGAGGTTTCAACTCTAGAGGCTCTTGCTTGAAGTTATCAAGGATTTCCAACCCTCCCCAATAGGTATCATCATCTTCATCATTAGAAAGTTGGTGATGAACTTGCTCAAGTTCATCCATGCCTTCGACATAAGCACAAGTCAGGCTCTTAATTCATTCCATGCATAGTGTGTTGCTATCAAAGTTAGTTGTTAGTGATGGGGTTCCCTCCTATTTTGTGTCTGTTGCATATAGACACCTTTGAACATCTTATTCATGTGCACGCTGACTACATGATTTAATGAATGTACTTTTGATGAACCAAATCTTTTGCACATAATTGCACCCATTATCATTGTATGCAAGACATGGAACACGCTTCTTCTCTAAATGTCTAAATTAATTTTCCTTGGAGATTTCCAAAGAGAGGTCCCTTATACCCATCTGTGCATCTACTGTGCTCAACCATGCCCTTCCCATAATGATGGGGAAGTGACCTTTGTAGTTCTCAACCTTGATCACCAGAAAATTAGTAGGATAGGACCACCCACTAATTGTGGTCATAATGTTTTCCACTAAACCCAAAGAAATAGTGATTGATTGGTTTGCCAATTCTAAATGAATGTTGATCTTGTTGAGAGGTAGTAGGTTCTAGGCCTTGTACATGTCATGGAAGATGAGATTAACTCTGGAAGAAGAATCAAGAAGAGCCTTGCATGGCTCATGTCTAGCGATCTGCAAGTAAATGAGAGGACTCTATAGGTTAGATCTTTTTGTGGGAAGGTTTCTATCCTTGATCCAATTAAAAATAGCATGAGTTAGCATCATAGTGCAGATCTGAGGAAACACTTGGTTTGAAGGATACTCGAATGTGTTGGACACAAAGGATGAGGGTGTTGGAGATATAGGGCAATCAATCGTATTAGGTTGTGAGGGTTTGGGAGGACTATTGGGTCTAAAGAAGGGTCATTTCTTGGAACAATTATCTGAACTACTTAGATGAAAGGTTGGTTGTGAATGTACAACCCTTGTAGCATTTTGTTGCTACAACTGTGGAGAAATTTCACCTTGCATGGATGGGGCAAGAGGTAACTAGGTTGAGGGCGGAGGGATGTGTGTAGACAAATGTAGAGGATGGTATGGATATGGGTTCTTCTCTTGAGTTGATGGTGACTGTATTTGGTGGTACTCTAGAGGGTAATAGTGATGCTAAAATGAGGTGTGGCTTGTAGAACTTCTTGGAGAGATAAGTTACTGAACATAGTACCCATATGGATCTAATTGCTTTTAAGGGTACTATTGTCTTGGTGGTAGCATTCTCGATGATTGTGGTTGATGCCATTGTTGGTATTTCTCATAAGATTGTGATGGAGCTTCACCTAGATAAAAAGATTGTTAGTTCTAGTGGAACTACCTTGAATTACCTTGAGGATAGGGCATTCGTCTAGCTGCTTGCCTCCTTGCTAGTCATAGATTCAATGTGTACACCCCAGACTCTTATAAGTGTAACACCACAGGGTAACATCCCTTTGGATGTTCATATTGACAAATGTCACAACTAATATCATCTTTGGAGTCTGTCTCCACAACTTCTTCTATTGTAGTAACTTTGCCCTTACCTCTCTAGTAGGCACGTTTAGCTTCTTTTCACCTCCTGCACTTACGATCACTATTTTTCGCTTTAGATTCTTCAGCAATTTTCATAGAAGTTTGGAATTTTTCATCCAAAGTATCCCATAATTTATCAAACTTTGCTAAAATATTAGAGATAGATTTTTGGGGAGGCAAGGTTTTCCTATTCACCACTTCATTAAGTGGTGACTTCTTCTCATCACAAAATTGGACCTCCCCTTTTCTTTTTGAAGGATCCCTATTATACTCTTCTGCACTTTTGCTTTTTTGCAACTCATCTTATTCTTTTACTACCTAATATATTAGCCTTTAAATCTGATGAGCTCTCAGTTCAGACAATCTCCCTTGGGCATACACACCAAGAGTTCTTCTGTTTTCTGCTTTGAGCCCATCTATGATGTGGTGGAGTTGTTCCATTTGAGAATAACCATGGTCAGGGCATTGGTGTAAGAGTGAATAATATCTACCAATGGTGGCATCCAAGGGTTCATGTATTCCCTATTTCTAGCCTTGGATTTTCTTTCTTAAATTAGACACTCTGGAGTATGTATGGTATTTATCAGTAAATAGTTCCAACATGGTACTCCATTTGTGAATGGTTTCCAGCTCCAAGGACCAGTACCAATTTTTAGCTTCCTTAATGAGTGTCCTAGGGAATAACTTGAGTTTCTACCAGTCATTTTCAATGTTTTGTAAGGCACAGGCATCATGGAAATCTTGTAGATGGTTCTGCAGATCAAAGTTGTATCTGCCCTCAAATCTTGGAACATTGTTCATGTCTAAGTGCTTGATTCGGCTATCTCTCACATGTCTAGTTGGAATCTTAACTGCCTTTGCAATGTTAAGCATGCTTCAAGTTGCTAACAGATATTCATCATCATGATTGTGTCGATGACACCGATGATAATTTCTATCACCCCTTCATTCTTGGCAGGCTCTACGATCATTGTTGTCTCACTGATCACCTTCATCATGATTATTTCTCCACTGGCTTCTATTAGAACTAGAAGATCAAGAGGAATGTTCAGAATTGGATGAAGAGGAAAGTGGATTGCCATTGCTACTACAGTGTCCTCCACCACCTCTTCACTCATTACAACCACCATCCTTAGATCCCTTGCCATTGTGATGTTTGCTCGAGTCCTTGCCTTGACTATCACTTTTTTCTAAACCTGGTTTATGAATAGTGGATTGTAGGTTTAGGGCCACATCCTCATCACCAATAATAGCAAGTGGAAAATTTTCATGTTGAGAACCCTTAAGGGAAGGATCCAAATTTTCATCTTGGTTTAGCATGAATAAGGGGTTAGTGAAGTATTTTCCCTTCATAAACTCATGGTGCTTCTTCTAGTGTCGATCTCCCTTGTGTTGTGTTTTAGAGGGATGGTAGTCTTGAGTGTCATAACCATTCACAATCTATTCCTCGTGAAGATCTAGGATGCCCAACTTCTTAAGAGTTTGAAAGAGCATCCTTGACATAGATCAATTAGGGGGAATTATGATGTTTCCCTCCATATCACACCATCATAGCTATTCATCTTGATGTAGAATGAAGGTGAAGTTCAATATATGCTCATCTAGATGAGTATATACCACTTTGTACTCTTGTGGGACCCATGGTTTGACATCTTCATGCTTGTGGGAAGAAGACATTTTGTAACAAATGAAATAATCATTGTGCTTTTGTAATTATAGGTTGTGTGGAAGTGATGTTGACTTTGGGTTTGTCCAATGATATTAATAATGCTCACTAATCCTAGATAGCACATGTTTCAACAAACAAAGTCCCCAACATCAATGCCAATGATGAGTAGCAAGGTACCCCTACGCCCAACCATATGAATCACAAAGCATTTATGCATGATCCAATCAAATTTTGCAGACTTTATAGTTTCTGATGCACTAGTCTTGTAAGAAGTGAATATTGCCCTAAGGTCATTCATTGTCTTCCCAATTACACTTGCCAAGCTCAAAGGTATGGTTAAGTGTAATCAAAGCATATGATTTTTATCATTTTATGTTTTAGGTTCTTTGGTGCTTAAAAAGAGAGATAAAGTAGTTTAATGAATAATTTGATTTAACTAACTAACTGATCTCTAACTAGTCCTAACATAAGCATCCAGTCCCACTTTCCATACACATCTTGAATCCACATATCTACTGTTGGGTTACCAAGCGCTACACCACTAGGCACACCAAGCAATAACATTACTAGGATTACCAAGTGGATGCATGTTACACTCGAAGCATTCGTACTTATGTAATTAATCTATCTAGCTTATTTTGCTTAATTACCTAATTAGCTTAATTACTAGAAAACATTGAATAAATAACTAAGAATATTAAATGCATAAATGAAACATGTAAACTATCCAGAATGTTATAAGGTTGATCAAGAAGTTCATCTTTATTGCCACATATACTATTGTGCTCAGGTACAATAGTGCTTGAATAGATCCATACACTTAATGACTGAGCACTTGAGAAAATATTCTAACTTTCAAATGAAAAACCTACAAGAGCTTCACTACACTATGACTGACTGGTGTCATAAGTGTGGTTGGTGAGCACGTATTTATAAGCAAAAACCAACCTTGTGTCGACAGGGATATAAGGATATTATGAAAACTCTAATTATATGTCATAATGAACTTCCAGTTATACCATTAGGTTTTTCATTGTCACTTTAGTCTACACATGATAAAGTATTAGAAGAAGCCCTCTTAACAATTTAATTAGGTGAGCCTAAGTCTCAATCTCATCCTATAAACATTGTCAATGAACAGTCACTTGAGAAAGAGCCATAGAAGCCTGATTCCACTATGAGTAAAGATGCACTGTCAAATAATGAAGTTGAGAAGTCATCATCTTCTACTAGTATTTTTTTGAAACTTTGAAACTTTGACATAGATTCTATAACTTGAGACTAATGATAAGTTTTAATTTCTGGTTTGAACTTATGTTTAATGTATTGATACCTTACTTTACATAGTAAAGTTATAATAAAATATGTGAAAACCAAGTTTCTTTTTAGACTTTGTTATTTCTATTTTTTGGTTATAAGATGTTTTTGAAGGATAAAACATTCCTAATATCTTTCTTGTTGTTCTTTCTATTGTATAAAAAGGATGTTTTAAGGCATAAAAAATTTATTACTTATTTAAGAGATGAGCTCATTATCATTTTAATCCTTTTGAATATTTAATTTACTTAACCAAGGAATATGATGTATATAAATTTTAGCTAAGCAATGCCATTTAAAATGATTTTTAAGAGAATTTCTTTTAAGGAAAATCAAAATAATACCCGACAACTATTGGTGGTAAAATAATTTCCTTGATTTCTATTGTGGTCTTAGTGTAGTAAAATTATAAGTGGCCACTAGTAATATAAACATTTTAGATCACTTAAAATTATTTGAATATGTTACCTATAGAGTAAAGAAGGTACAGTTGTTTTCACAAATGTTAAACTTGAGGTGGTGTTAAGATTTGTTACTTTTTTCAAGCTTAACATTTATGAATTGTCTATGTGTTGTTCACAATGGAAATCCATATAGACCATGTATAGGGTATTCAAGTGATGTTGTTTATCTATTATTTAAGGTTAATTAACTAGTTGAAACATTTCACCAAGAGACATAGTAGTTCCAAAGACCTATACATATAGTGGGACAATCATTAAAGTGAGTGTGTGTAATAAAAAGAAAAAGTGTGATATTGCATTCGAGTAGGAAGTTTCTTAAATTAACAAATTTACTTTTACAATGGAGTAAGATACATATTATTTAATGCTCTTTGTTCACCTCAATTTCATTATTCTATATTAGTAGTTTGTATTGATTGTAAGTTATTTTCATTTCTTATTAAAATTTTGGTTTTACTTTCCTTAGACTATGTGACTTTAAGAGTCATTAAAATTGTCAACTACGTCTAGGTTAAGAAGTGTGATCATTGCAAATTTTTAGCATTTACATAAAAGCTAAAGGACATTTGTGTCATTTGGTAAGGGAAGGCAAAGTAATCATAGCTAATTACTAACTAGAAATCATTGAAATCTTATATATATCTGTGATGCTTTTTAACATTCAAATACCAAAATAAGCTCAAATTCTCTCTTAGTTTACTAAGGATGAGCATTCCACTAAGAGATCTTGGTAGAAAAACAAAGAACCTACTACCAACAACAAGCCAAGGGTAAATGGATGAAGGACAAGGATCAAAATTCTTATTATTTCCATGTAGTGACTTTCAAATGATTTGCAAAAAAGAATGTGGTAAGTTTCTTTTAGAATGGACAACATGATTTAGATTTTATAAATCCTCAATGGGTCTCTACAATAAATATTTTTCTCTTTGTATGGCTCCTCCAAAACCTGATCCCCAAGAATGTTTTCCAACAAATAATGCAAAGGTATGTAAATAACACTTTGATCTTTTTTAACATGGTGGTAAGAGAAAAGATTAAAGTTTGAGGTTCTAGAAATGTTGGGTTGTTACATAAGCTAGAATATGAATTGATAAAAACATAAGCTTATTGAGGTTAATTACATTTAATGGTAATTCCAAAATATCTTTTGATTTCTTACCAAACATTTTTCTTGTTTATCTATATGCAAAAAGTGATATATTGGAAACCAACTATGATAAAGCTCTAAAATAAATTAGTCATCTAGAAATGTATTATCTTATGTACTACAGGTAAGCTAGTCTTAGCTAAAGTTTTTCTATACATCATTCTTATTTAAACTATGACATGTATTAATCCACCTTCTAGAATTCATCAACTGATTGATTAATTAATGAGGTTTCTTTGGTGCTCTTTATCTCCTTTTAGTTTAGATGTTATTTTCAAACCTTTCTATATTGATATTAAAATACTATATTCTTATCTTCTACCATTATTATTTTTCCATTTTCTTATAAGGAGTTCATCATAATTTTTCTTTTGCTTCCTCATTGTCATAAGAAGTTACATCCATTCCTTATGAACCTGGTACTTTTCTCCAAAGATCCACTTTTTCATTATCTTCCTTGAATGTCACTTGTAAAAACTCAAACAAAACTTCGATGAATGATCTAAATTCATCCATTATTTTAAAATTAACTCATTGCTAATATCCTCTCATCATACATGTAATGAAGATTTTGAACAATGTATGTCATGAGTAGTAGGCATTCCCTACACCCAACCATAAAAATCACAACCATTCACTAGTGTTCCAGTCAAATTCCATGGACTTAGTTCCTAAATTACCTTAGTCTTAAACTATGAAGCAAGGGGTTTTAGGATCATTTTATTCCTAACTCACACTTGTGTTATCAATATGTATGGTTAAATGTGAAGTAAGGAACATGATATTTTTTTATAAATATTTTTATATATTTTCTTATCTCAATGGCTAGATGAGTAAATGAAAACTTAATGATTAACTATTTAACTACTTAGCTAATCTAGTAACTAACTTTCCTAACATAAAGTAAACATTCCCACTTACCACATACATCCTAAACTAGTATCAATGCTACTAGGTTACCAAGTGGCTATTCATGGGCATACCAAATGGCCACTAGTGGATTACCAAGCATAATATGTTATGCTTGAAGTAGTCATACATACATATTTATAGTTAAGTATATTAACTAATTAAAACCATGAATGTAAACTGCATTAAAAGTAAAGTGCAAATAGGAAAGAGTAAACTAATCCAAGTGCTACAATGAATATCATAAATCTTGACTTTATTGCCATCCACGCCAATGCGTTAATGTATATGATGTTTGAATAAAGCACCATACAATTTCTTTAATTCACACCATGGGTACTTAGAGGGAAAATATTCTAACTCTAGAGAAACTAAATTGCAAGAGCTTCATTATGTTATGAATCTAAGATGTCATAAATGCGGGTGGTGACTGCATTTATATAGGCTTTGCCTATGTTAGCATCAATGCATTTTCATTAACACATCTAACCATACATCGACGAGGATATGTTGACAAGGCTACATCGACACATGCCCATCAATACAACCTATCTACTTAGGACTTCATCAGTATGTATTAAATTTCGATTCAACTATGATATATAATTATCTTTAATTTTTTGTCACATCACAAATACATCTAAAAACTTAAGTGAAGCTTGTTGGTAACATTTCAATACTTGATAAGAATAGTAGTTGAAAGATAATAAGCTTCTATATCTAGTTTATTAGACATAATGTGGTGTAAATAAAATTGTCTCTTATCTTCTACATTAGCCCACATCTATGGTAAAACCTTTTCCTTGACTAGTTAGTGAATATGCTTAGGATTTTATGATACATCCTCAGTATTCTATTTTCTCAACCATTGCATCCCCTAAAAATACAAACCACAACCTTGTGAATCCTCAAGTACTACTTTATAGAGTTTGTTTTGCCTTAAGATATGCAAGTTATGAGTGTATGTAATGAATTGGCACTAGGCTTCTGCTTCTAAAGGTAATAAATCACATTCACATAATAACATTAAGTAAGGTGTTTGCATCTTCACCTTAACTTATTGATTAAAAAAAATTTTCACTCTTTTAATATCTTTCCAATGTTTAGCATTGGTCCCCAAACAACACATCCATACAATATAGTAGGATAGATGATAGTTTGAAAATTTTGTTTTCTAACCTTCCAAGCTAAGAGGCCTAAATCCTTGTATTTGTTTTTGAAAGAATATAGACCCTTGATGCCTCTTGCTATCTCTTGTATCTGATATCATCAATTTGGTTGTATCTACATTCACTTGAAGACCAAATGAACGATAATAATTTTCTAAAATTTGCAACATATTTTGCATACCTTCTTTAATAGTGAAAATTAAAGTTGCATCATCTGCATATAAAAGAAGATTCACTACTTGGGATCCAATTTTGATAGCATGACTATCTTGCTTGTTGCATAACCATTTTTGCATTTTATTAATAAAGATACAAAAGAGAGTTGGAAAAAGTAGACAACTATGCTTAACTCCAATTTTTCTCTATAATTGAAACTTTTTCTTTGAATTGTTGTTTATAATTTTAATAATAATTTTCTCATACCATCTTTGAGTTACTGCATTCAAATCTAAAAGGAGGTCAATTTTATGCAAGCACAAGCATAGTTTTGTATGGATCACTAAATCATATGCTTTTGGAAAATCAATAAAAAAAATAAATACTTTTTTATTAGGCATTTTTACAAACTCCATGTAGTGGCCAAGAGTAACTAAGTGATCAATAGTAGAGTGATTTCATCTAAAACCTATTTAACATCTTACCTTGACCTAGTTATCTTTAGCCCAATAATTAATTTTCTTTTCTAGTAGAGTGTCCAATAACTTAGCAAAAATATCACTCATAGTAATTATTTGATAATTATTGAAATTATTTTATCCTATTTTTATATAACAATATAACTTTACTAGTTTTCTAATATTGATCTAGTCCTTGCTTCATTCCTTAATTTAATTTGTGCCATATTTCTCTATGAATAGCACATCTTACTCACTTTAATAATTTTGCATATAAACCATCTAAATCTACAGCTTTGCTGATGAGACGTGGTTCGCACAGGCCACGATATCGTGTATGTGATATCGCAGCCGATGCGATATAGCATCCCCCGCGATATCGCGTATGCGATATCGCATCCTTCCCTACGATATCG
>MNCI01027046.1:969471-1034703 GCA_015680685.1 Gnetum montanum
GTATGGTTGAGTGTAGGGGTACCTCACCACTCATCATTTGCCAAATGCTAGGTTTTTAATACCCTATGTGATTGTTTAAAGAGTAACTTGGAAAGATACTTATTATACAATAGTAGTAGAGTTATCATGTTGTCCTATAAAGACCTTATTGTACATTGAGTAAAAATCAAGAAAAGAACAATTAAATGATGAAGAAGCTTTATGAAAAAAACATTGTCAAAACTATCTAGATTTCTTTTTAATGGTGTAATCAAAATATTCCTGTTGTTCCTGATAAATTTCCTTTTCTTTGTTCTAATAAAGCATTTAGATACCTTAACTAAACTTTGACTATGACTCTTATTTGTATTCTTAAATTTATACCTAGCTTGCATGCAATGCTCATCAAACCAAGTCTTTTGAGCACCTTGTTTTTGTGAATGCAGAATCTATTTAGTTGTTGTAAGAAAAAGTTGTTCAAGCTCCTTATGTCATCTTTCAAAAGCCCATTTCTTATGTGTTCCATTCATATATTTTTCCTTGATTGTTGGGTGAGTCTATACTAATTTTTTTTCTATTCTTATTTTTTATTATTTAAGAAATAATTGGAATTTGCAACACAAACTCAACATGATGATGGTAAGACTCCACTAAATCTTCTCCAACTTTTAACTCCTTAATAAAATCAATATCTTCATTAGAATATAAAATTAAACCAATGCCAGAGTTACCTTGAGATCCTATGAAAATAAGTGATGAAGATTGAGGAAATTTAGCAAGTCCATTGTAAATCAAAAGATCAAAATTTTTTCTCCTTTTTAATAGCTGTTGGTCCATCTTATTAATAGTGCCATCTGCAAAATGTTGGCTCTAATTATGATATTCAAAAATGTCTAAACTACTAATATTATGTTGTCATTGAATAATTTTTATTTGTTCCAAATGTATCCTCACATTAAAATTCCCACAAATAAATACTAAGCCTTTTGCTACAAATTCTACAATATCTTTACCTAAGAACTGAAAAGGATGATCACAAGACAGTTCTATAAAATCATACAATATACCATCTCTAGGAGCAAAATAGCATATGGCAAGGAAAGCTGATATTAGATTTTTATCTAAACATATTATTTATGATTATTAATTTTTCTAAAAGCATACAATTTTCAAAATATTTCATCATTAACACTACAGTGTCCCTAGAAGATCTACCTCTTTGTCCTACTCTTGTATTTCTTGTAAGAAATTTGATGAATCCAGGAACTACAAAATCTATAGAACCAACATCTTTGCAAGTTTTAACAAAATCAAAAATATCAAAGCTATCAAAGAAGATAATACTATTAAAAGAAATAACTTTATTTGAAATTCCACCATCAATGTTAAGAAATCATTTCACAAAAACAAGAATTATTTAATCTACTTTGTTAATATTAATACTTAGTTAAGTATTGTAGTAAACATGTAACAATTAAGTGAAGTTTGTATGTCATGCTAAGCATACATTTCATCTAGTGGCTTAACTTAAGAAGGTAAGAGATTGTGAAATATGTCCTATGAAACTTCAATCTAACATCTTAACTACCAAGCTTGCTTGGAAGGTATGGTCAAAAGATGATTAGTGGATTCATTGTGTTAGGTGGAAGTACTTAGAGATCTCTGTAGAGGCCATTCATGCTCATTGATGCCTCAAAGATTTCAAAATTCATGCAAAATGGTTGTGATTATATATGATCTTTGTATCAATGGAAGTTTTTTTGTAACTCAAGACCCTTGTCATTACTCCCATCTAGGTAGAAATTTGAGGAAGCCTTCATGAAATGCTTCCTGATATTATTAATATCTTTAAAAGGATGGGAAGAGCTTCTATTCACTCTATAGGTTTTAGGGATTCCTAGGTGCTTTCTACCTTACTAATTAATCCAAACAATACTTACTCCAAAGACATATAGCCAAATTAAAACTTTATAACTTGGTATTGCCCACTAGAATTGAAACTATAACTTGGACTCTTTTTAGGCAATAAAATTTGAGGTTGGTAGCACAACCCCTATACATACAGCAAGGTGGATGTCACCCTCTAAACAAGAGGATTCCACCACAAGGCCACTCCATTGTTGCCACACTTATAAGTAAAGGTAGGAATGAAATCCACAACCTCTAAATTAAGAGTGAGTGTCTTGACTATTGCATGTTTAACATGACCACTTTCCAAAGGATTGAGGAAGGGGAAGGGAAGGATGTTGGAACCCCAAAATAATTGTAATATATCTACATCCTAAGATTTATAGTTCAATTAAACTTTAGAACTCAACATTGTCCACTAAAATCAAACTCATGACTTGAAGCTTTCAAATCAAGAGTCTTACCAATACGCTAACACTTCATTGTTAGGACGACTTTTCATATTATTACAAAGCTTAGAAGGTCTTCCCATTCTAATTTCTAAGCATGGCTTCACAGCATTGATAAGTTTACCACTCTAGAGAATGAGACTATCATGAACTTGGAAGCCATATGGCAAATGTGGTTGAAGAGAAACATGTGCATTTTTTGCATTGGTTAAACATAGGCCCTTAGTTCATGCTGACCTTTGATAAGCAATAGAACATGCACTCCTTTTTTATGGATAAATTGAAATTTTTGCTAACTATGCTTAAGGGATGTCCTCATTCCTTGGGTTATGCATGTTTTCTTGACTTGAAATAGTAATATGTTCATGCTTAAAGACATGGAGTTTAGGGTGCATATGAAGAGTCTTAGCTAGCATCATCATAGCATGGCCCTACAAGCATTAGAAGTGATGATAATCATTTTAATGAATAACATTTCATTGTCCTAACAACATTTACATCACTTTTAATATCCATGTTTGAACTTTAAAAAAACACTTTAACATCCACACTTGAACTTAAAATAGCAAAAAGATTCAAGGTAGCAATAAAAGGATTTGGAAAAATACCAATTTTTATAGGAGAGGAAGATCCAACAGAAAATGACAACATAATTTTTTCATCACATTTAATCTTACATCGAGATTCTTTGCCATTAGCAGTAGCCCACTTCTTAATATAAGGTTTAATCCTTGAGTTTATGGTATTCTTGCTAAATGAAGAAAAATTTTACTTCTAGGCCATTTGTTTGAATTGATCATTACTTCCTTTAGAAAAAATATTCACATAAGCTTCTATTTTTTTTTTTTGGTTTCTTCATTGTCATTTGATCATTCTTATCATTAAAAGTAACTTGATTTTTTGTATCTTCAACCCCAAATTGGTCTTTCCTATTCTCAACTTCAACACATATTTTCTTTTCCTCAACATCCTTTTTTTTAAGTAGAAAAGAAAAAGCATTAAGCAAATGTTCTTCACAATGAAATTAGAAAGATTATAATATGTGATTGGCTGAATCCGAGTCTTCTTGCCTACCTGTAATATCAATGCCTTTTTACAGTTAAAGAAGATTGATTTCAACAAAACAACATTTACAAGAACCAAATGGTGTGGGAATATATTCCATATTCTTAATGGAACCAAGAAGATTATAATCTCTTACTCAACTTTTTGAATAATTAGTAGAAGATTAAAAGAAAACTTGTCAAAACATGGAACTTTAAAATATTCTTCAAATTCAACATCAAAATTTGGAGTCTACTTACAAATGAATAACATTGTATAGTCATATGTAAATAATCCTATATCTAGGGCATGCTACATCATTAAAGCATTGGCTAGCTCAATAAGCAAAAAAAAATTGAAAAAAAATAATACCTAGCATAAATGACTTGAATGTCCTATTTTTGCATCACATTATTTCGTTGCAAAGCAAAACTTTGATTATGAGGCAGGTAACCTACAATTTGAATGAATAAATATCGTGATGTAAGATGAGGTACCAAGTGAGTGGTATACATCATCAAAAGAAACAAAAGCAGGTGTTTTAGTTGCATCAACATCACTAGAAGGTGTTTCAAATTTTTGCTCACCAGCTTGTAAATCTATATTCTCATAATTAACACAAATTTCTGCATTGGTAGAAAAAGCAAAAATTTTGGCATCAATTGAATAAACTCAAGGTAATTTAGAATCCCCATCAAATCCACTTTAAAAAATCAAAGAGAGAAAAATTTGATATATTGGAAAAAAAGATCCTCTAGTATTAAGACACTCGATTTGGAAGCTCTAGGTCATGGGTTTGATTCCGGTAGGTAATACTGAGTTATATAAAGTAATAATTGGACTATATATCTTGGGGTGTACCTATGTTTTACTTATTTTGGGTTCCAATATCCCATAATTCTTGTAAAGTATCTAATGTAATCATATATAAGGTAAATCTAATGTCCATGTTTAGAACCTTTAATACATGTTTGTAAGTTTCTTTGAATTTGATGGCTTTCTCATAACTTGCTATATAATTTTTCTGTATTGTGTGTGGAATCTTATTAGTCATACATTGCCTAGTTTGCTTAATTTAGAATTTGAAAATTTCTTTGTTGCTTCCTAATTCAAGGAAACCTCAAGTCACTAATTCAATTTCAATGGGCAACACTAAGTTATGGATTTAGAAACCAAATTCAATTAAAGGAAGCTTGAACCTCATCTATCTTATACATTCAAAAAAGTCTTAATGAATGTCAGTAAAACTTCAGTTTCAATTCAAAATTATTGTTTGCTTGTAAGATAGTTAACTTGCACAAAATCAATGTTAAAAAAGCTTTTTCAATAAAAACAATGTAAATGACAATCTCATTAAACGAATTGCATATTGGTTTTAAAGGTTAGTCCCAACTTTCCTTTCACATTCAATGAACGTAATGGTAACTCATTAAATCAATTGCAAGAATAGTAAAATAGCACTATAAAAACTTTGTTGTTGAACCAAAGCTTAAGAAAGTTAATTATTATGTTTTTGTGCTCATGTTTGTGCACTAACACAACTACAAAATCGGGACATTCTTTTTTAAAGTATATCTTTGGGTAAATACCGTATTCTAGTGAACTGCTATCTAGTTTGCCATGTCTGGCCATTTTAACTGAAACATTTACTACATTTACTTGTGTATCCAAATCTGAATTAGCTGTAAACCATCAGAATCCAGAATCGTTGTAAACTAGGTGAATATTAGTGATGGAAGCACGAGTGTAGTGCGCTTCAGCTCCTCATTAAAAAGGAAATTTGTGTTTAAAGGTGGAAATTGACATTTATTTCCTATATTGTTACATAGTTTTGAATTAATATTTAAGTAAGGATAAATATAATTAAAACTTTATAATTCAACATTAAAACTTTTAAGCATCTTACTACCTAATTAACACCTCATTAACCTCATTTAGTGTAAAGGGAAAGACAGTTTTAATACTGAAGCGGCCTTTTCGTACGCTATCCCAGTTCAGTGTCGTGTCATGCTTATGCCATGGCTGTATATTTCATCAGTAATTTAATGCAATCGCTTTAAATCCAAGTCAAGTGTTAAATATAAATAAACGCAGAATCAATTAAAGATTTAAATAATTATATTATGTAGATAAGGTACCGCCTGCAACTTGGAAAAAATGAAAAGATCCAAATTATTGGCAGCTGTAGGCATAGGCTGAAATTTTGAGAAATGCAAAGCCTGACATATTCAAGCTGGAACAAGCCTGATTTCTTCAAAATTTTGGCATTATATTTGTGCAAGTACATGAACGGCAAAAAAAAAAAACATTCATTCAAAGAGAGAGAGAGAGAGAGAGCTGCACTGGATTTAGGAATCAAAGAAATCCGTAATAATACACAGCGTAGATAAAAGAGGGCATACATGTATATAGAGAATGAACAGACATAATAATAACAATAGCTGAAGAACAATGTCAACCTCAGAGCGAGAGGCCAGAGTCCTCGTCTTCTTGGACACCAGAGTAAGTAGCAGTATAGAGAGCCCAGATAAGGCCAAAGACGCCGACCACAATCCATACAAGAAGAGGGTTACTCACACCCAGGCCGAGTCCAGTTCCCTCTGTGCTCATCCTCTCGTCCACCAGAGCATACGCACTCCCTTCCTGCATTGTCACCGCAGCTGCCGCCGTTGCTATCACCGGTGCCACTGCTTTCTCTAAATCAAATTCCTTTTTCTGCGCCTTGCACGCACAAGAAGCAGTATCAGCAGCAGCGCCGCGCCAGCTCTTGGCTCCTCCTGCCAAACTCCGGTATTTGGCACCTTATTTAATTAACGTTGTTACGAAAGAAAGAGTTCTTAAGATCGATCTGAGATTATTGTTTTGATTATTGTTACCTGCAACACTCAAGCGTGGCAGAGGAGAGTAGAGCGGCAGCGTTGTTGTTGAGGAGGCGCTGCTTCTGCCAACGGCGATAAGTGTGGAGGAAGTGGAAGAGCAGAGTGTGGACGCCATTACCGAAGATGAACAAGAGAAAGAGGATAAGGAAGCCTCTCTACTGTAACTCTGATGTACGTCAAAGTGCAAATGCAAATGAAGAGTGAACGAGTGAATGAGATTGGCATTCGCGATAACATGAACTGAAATGTATCGTCTCTTGTGTGGTGTGATTGGGCAGTGGACGGATAGAGTTTGCGACGCCACGCTCTTTTTCCACCATTGCCTACCTTCCACGTGTTCCTCAATATCTTGCCTGACTCAATGTGTGATTCTCTTATTATCTAGGTCTGTTCGAAAAATCAGTGCATAGGGATCGCAGCTTCAAAACAGCTTAATAAGCGCCGTCTCAGATATATTTGGAAGCCGACCGAACTGAAAAAATCTGTGGATCTTCTTCAAGAGTCTAGTTCTTGATATCTAGATTTGAGGCTTAAATTTGCAAGTTAATGCATGTTTAACTAGGACATAGCAAATATGTGTCGTAGAAAGGTGAACACTTGTAGGTATTGTCATTGTACCTTAGGATGGCTTGCACAGTATTTTCATGTTAGGTAATACCATATCAAAGAAGGTGAATGGGAAGAATTTGAAAGAATGATTATAAATGCACTCCAAGATACTGAGCTAACATGGTAACTTAATAAGAAGTATTCACCTCATTGTTTTAACTTGAAAGAATAATTAGAAGTATACTTCAAGACATATAGCTAATAGAGATTTAAAAAAAAACTGATGCCTAAAGCATGACTTAAACTAGCAACTCCTTGCCTAACAAGACAATGAGCTAACCACTCGAGCAACCTATCATTGGCTATTTTAGGTAAGATCATTCCTTATTAAGGTAGGCAAAGGATTTAATAATAATTTTCTAATCTTGAAATTGAAATTTATTATACCAATGGACGCTCTAAATCTATTGGAGAGTGGAAATATGGATATTATTAGTTCTAAAACCATTACTAAGAAAAGCGCGCATTTAACATATGAAAATTTTTCAGGGGTTTGTCAAAACCCCCCAACAAATAAATACTAATTAAAAACAGTTAGAGTACATCAAATCATCAACCAAAAAGAGAGATTCTAAAGAAAAACTTCAACAATTTTGAGGATGCCTTTTCAGGTTTTCATCCTTACAACCAATCTTGAAAACAGCTTCGTTGGGGTATGAAAAGGATCAATGCTTGCCCTCGTTCAAATGCACTCTCATAGAGTTTTCACTTCCTACTAATCATTTTTTTGTAAAGAGACAAACAATACTCTCTACAAAGAAAAATGAATGCAATAATTAGAAATAAGAATCAAATCTTCATTTATAAATTATTTAATGTATCTTGTTGGCTATATGGCTTGGGATGTATTTTTAGTTAAATTATTTCAAGTTTCAACACCCAAAAATAGAAAATAAATTACAATAGAAGCTAATAGCTTTACCAACTTGAGCCCACAAAACAAAAAGATATTAATACTACAAAAAAAATTAATTGTTTAGCCATAAAAGCTTTCTTACTTGAAGTTGTAACTGAAAAGTAGTATCCTTGAAAATTTGATATTTAACTTTTGAAGAAAGATCATAATTATGTTCTTGCTATTGAAAAATAATTGCACAATGAAACTTCCAAATAGAACAGAGAACAAGTGGCCAAAGATACTTCCAAATGTAAAGAAAGAAAGTAGACAAAGCAAGTTGATCACTATGAAGGATATCATTGTTGCTTAATTAAAAGTTGTTGCAAATTCTAGATGTCCATTTCTAAGTATGCTAAGCAAATGGGAACTCAAAACAATACGTGAAATCAACTCTTCACTTCCACAAAGAGGACATTAGAGAAAATATATGATAATTTTTATGATAGGCTATCTATTTGATGTGATAGCCTAAATATGTATTTGTAGTATACTCCTAGGTTGGTACATGTCTCACCATACCCCTTTGGAATTAAACCTAGCAAATCATTTGCCTATATTTCACAAGTCATTGATACACATGTAGCAATAATTAGAAGAATGGAAGTATTGTTTCATATTACTATAACAAAAATAATAGCTATGAAAGTTGTCTTTACTAAAGGTTTTGACTTCTTGCAATCTGAAACCATAACAATTTTGAATCCTCTTTGGATTCCTTGGTAGTTGATAAATCATGGATTGGCTGTGTTGACTGGACCCCATCGACATAGTGTATGTTTTTGCTTTAAATACGTGCTCACCCACCATGTTTATGGTATGTCTTGTCATAGTAATAGCGAAGCTCTTGCAATTTTGTCATTTGAAAGTTAGAATATTCTTCTAAGTGCCTGTAGTAGGAGTCAAGAGTATATGGATCTTTAATTGAGCACTGTTGTACCTAAGCACAGCAGTGTATGTGGCAATAAAGAAGAGCTTTTTGATAAACCTTACAACACTTGGAAATATATTAATTATTTATTTATGCATTTAATATTATATGTGATTTCCTTTAATGCTTTAAGTAATTAAATAATTGATTAGGCTAAACTAAGCTAGATTAAGTAGCGATTAATTAAGCACATAAGTACGACCACTTCGAGCATATGCTTGGCACTTGGTAATCCTAGTAACACTTAATGTTTGGTAACCAAGTAGTGCTAAATGTGTTCAGGATGTGTATGGCAAGTGGGAAAAGATGCTTATGTTAGGATTAGTTAGCTTAGTTAGTTAAGTTAAATTAGCAATTAAATTACTTCATTTCTTTCATCCTTTATTTTAGGCACCCAAAACATAAAACATAAAAATAATAAAAATCATACACCTTGATTACTCTTAATCATACCTTTGC
The DNA here is from genome assembly GCA_015680685.1 of Gnetum montanum. Lineage (NCBI taxonomy): Eukaryota > Viridiplantae > Streptophyta > Gnetopsida > Gnetales > Gnetaceae > Gnetum > Gnetum montanum. The sequence continues at coordinate 978,625 of MNCI01027046.1, forward strand.
ATATCACAAGTGTAATTGGGAAGATAATGAATGACTATTAGGGCAAGTTCACTTCCTAGACGCTAGTGTATTGTAAGACAAAAAATCCACAGAATTTGACTAGATCGTGCATGAATGCTTAGTGATTTGTATGGTTGAGCATAGGGGTATTTGCTGGTCATCATTGGTGCCATTGCTAGGGACTCTTTTTTTTTTTGAAACGTGTGTTATCTAGTCATAGTGAAAATCATTAATATCATTGGACAAACCATAAGGTCAAAAATCATTCTAAAAATAAATTTAATAATTTAAGCACACTGATATCTTATTCTAATTGCAGAATGTCTTCTTCTCATAGGTGTAATGATACTAAACTGCCAGTGCCTCAAGAATGTAGGGCGGTATATACTCATCTAGATGAGTATGTACCTGACTTCACCTTCATCCTACATTAGGATGAACAAATGTGGTGGCGAGATGTGAAGGAGAACATTGTAATGACTCCTGATTGATCTATGCTTGGGATGCTACTCCAAAATCTTGGGAGGTTAGGAATCCAGGATCTTCAAGAAGAGTATGTTGTGCATGACCATGACTATTGGGACTACCGTCCCAGTGAAACACAATGTAGGAGAGATCAACACTAAGAGAAGCACCACAATGCTTTGAAGGGGAAATGGTTCACCAATCCCTTGTTCCTACTTAATAAAAATGACAATGAGGATCCTTCCTTTGGGAATTCTCAAGATGAAGATTCTCCACCCCTTGATATTGGTGATGGGGGCTTGAACCTGAAGCTGCATTCCACCATCAACAATCTAGATTTAGACAAAAGTGGGTGTCAAATCAGGGGCTTAGGTAAGCATCAAGATGCCAAGAAAGCTAAAAAATGTGGCTATGACAAGCATAGAGGAGGTGGCAGACACCATGGTGGTGGTAGTCCTCCTCCCTCTTCTCCCTCATTGTCTACATCTTCTTCTTCCTCTTCTGGTTCTAACAAATGTTGTAGGAAGAACAATCGTGATGAAGGTAAACAACAGGACAATGATAATTGTAGAGACCGCCATAAACAAAGGGGTAGTAGAGGACATCATAGGCATCATTGAAATAATGATGACGATGAGCATTTGTAGGCAAATCGAAGCATGCTAAATATTGTAGAGGCAGTAAAAATTCCAACTAAGCATGTGAAAGATAGTCAGATCAAGAAAATTGACATGAACAATATCCCCAAATTTGAGGGGGGATATAACTATGATCTACAAACACATCTTCAAGCTTTTCACGATGCTTGTGCCTTACAAAATATTGAAAATGATTGGTAGAAATTAAAGCTATTTCCTAGGACACTCATCAAGGAAGTGGGAAGTTGGTATCAATCCTTAGAACTGGAATCCATCCGCAAGTGGAGTACAATGCTAGAGCTATTCAATGATAAATATCAGAAATACTCCCTAGTTTCTAATCTAAAAAGGTAGATCCAAGGATGAAAGCAAGGAACACATGAACCCTTGGATGCTGCCATGGAAAAATACTATTCTCTCATACACTGATGCCCTATCCATGGTTATTCTTAGCAAAAATCACTTTGCCACATCATAGATGGACTTAGATTAGAAATGAGAAGAATTCTTGGGGTTTATGCCTAAGGAAAACTATTAGAACTTAGAGCCCATCAGATCTAAAGGCTGATAGAGTATGTAGCAAAAGAAGAATGAGAGTTGAGGAAATAAGATAATGTTAAGAAATATAACAGGGATCCTTCCATTAGAAAAAGAGAGATCCAATTTTGCAACAATGAGGAGGAATCACTACTTGATGAGGTGGTAAATAGAAAGATCATATTAATAAAAAAAACTATGTTTGAAATTGTGGCCAAAGTAGATAAAATGTGGGATTTGTTGGATGAAAAATTCCAAACTACTCTAAAGATCATAGAAGAATCAAGAGAGCAAAGTAGTAACCATAACTGCAAGAGGTAGAAAGAAGCTGAACGTGCCTACTAAAGGGGTAATGGTAGAGTTGTTGTAGTAGTAAAAGTTATGGAGATAGAATCAGAAGATGGTGGTGGATGTGACATCTACCAATATGAACGTCTTTAAGGATGTTGCCCTATCATGTCACACTTACAAGAGTCTGGGGTGTACATGTTAAATCCTAAACTGGTAAGAAGGTAAGCACCTAGAAGATTGCCTTATCCTTAAGGTAATCTAAGGCAATTCCACCAACAACAACAAGCTTATTATCCAAGTGGAGCTCCACCAAAACCTTATGAGTAGTACCAACAGTGGCAACATCCACAATCGTGGGGGATGCCACCACTAAGGCAGTAGTACCCTTATAGGTAGCTAAATCCATATGGGTACTATGTTCAACAACCAATGTTTTCGTGAGACTCTTCTAGTCACGTTTCTTTTCAGCACCACTACTACCCTCTAGGGTATCACAAAACTCATTCTCCATCTATTAGAGTTGTAACCCCATATCCCTATCATCCTTTTCATCCATTAGCACATGCTCCTCCATCCTCAACCCAATTACCTCATATTTCATCTATGCAAGGTGAAGTTCCACCACAAAAGCAACAATGTAATACTACTAGGGCTATCAACTTATAGCTAGCTTTCTAGTCGAATGGTTCAGATCCTAGATCTCGAAAATGACCAGTCTTCCAACCCCACAGTCCTTCAAATTCCTCACAAACTAATGTAGCTAGTCACCCTATCTCTCCATCATACTCTACATCAAATCCTTTCAAAAGCCCTTCAAACTAAATGCCTCCTAAGATTTGCACTATCATGTTAACCCATGTTGTATATGATTGGATCAAGGTTGACAATCTTCCCAAGAAATGATTTAATCTTGGAAGTCGTTTGATCTACTTAAAAAATTACTAGACATGAGCCATGCAAGGCTCTTCTTGATTTAGGTTTTGGTATCAATTGAATTTCCCATGACATGTGCAAAGCATGGAACCTACTACCTCTCAAGAAGAGAAATATCAATATAGAATTGGTAGACTAATCAATCACTATTTCTTTGGAACTTGTGGAGGACATTGTAACCACTATTTGTGGGTGGTCCTATCTTGCATATTTTTTAGTGATCAAGGTTAAAAACTACAAGGAAGAATTCCCAATTATTATAGGAAGGGCATGGTTGAGCATCGTTGATGCACGAATGGGCATTAGAGATCTTTCCTTGGAAATTTTCAAGGAGAATGAATTTGGAAAGATCAAGAAGGAGAGAGTTCCATGCATCATGTATAATGATACTAGGTGCAATTATGTGTAGAAACTCTAGTCTATCAAGAGCACATCCATCAAAGCATGCATACAATGTGCAAATGAATCTAAAATCCAAAGGTGCTTGTACATAGTAGCCACAAAATAGGAGGGCACCTAATGGTTGACAACTGATCTTGGAAGTAACACACATTGCATGGAGCCTACTGAGAGTCTAACATATCCCTATATTGAAAGCATAGATGAACTAGAGCAAGTTCATCACCAACTCTTTGATGAAGTAGATGATAATACCAATTGGGAAGAGTTGGAAATCCTTGAAAATTTTAAGCAAGAGCCCTTAGAATTAAAAACTCTACCTATCGGCATGAAGTATGCATTTTTGACAAATGGCATGCTGGTAATCATCAATGTCAATGTTGCTACTAAATAGAAATAAATGTGGTTTAGGGTGGTCAACAAATGGCCAATAGCCTTTGCATGGTCATATCCTAAACTCATAGGGATTGATTTGAGGATATGCCAACATTGTATCTATACTAATCCAGCCATGAAGCCCAAGAGGTAGCCACAATGGTGGTTGAACCCCAAATTGAAGTAGATCATCAAAGAGGAAATCGAACAACTCCTCAAGGTGGGGTTTATCTATCCCATTGTGAATAGTGAGTGGGTTAGTCCACTCATGATTGTGCCAAAGAAAAGTAACAAGTGAGGGGTTTGCATAAACTTCCGATTGTTGAATATGACAACATTCAAAGATCATTTTCCATTGCCATTTGTGGATTAAGTGTTAGATACTATATCTAGGCATTGCTATTATAATTTTTTGGATGGTTATAGTGGCTATAACCAATTCTAGATTGTGCTAGAGGATTAGGCCAAAACAACATTCATGAGTTCCTAGGGAACTTTTACATATCAAAAGATGCCTCTTGGTCTATGCAATGCTCCTATAACATTCTAATGCTTGGTCCTAAGCATTTTTTAACAAAAAATTGGTTGTGGGGTGGAAGTCTTCATGGATGACGTCTCCACTTATGATGCTACATTTGAGAAAGCCTTGGACTACCTTGAGCAAGTGCTTAAAAGGTGTGTGAAGATGAATCTTTGGCTTAATTGGTAGAAAAGCCATCGATGGTCCAAGAGGGTATTGTACTAGGGCATAGAATTTCTCAAGTACGGATTGAGGTGGACCTTGAAAAGATAAGGATCATCTAAGGAATAACTTGCCAACCAAAAATTGTTAAATATGTTTGGTCATTCCTTGGACACACTAGCTATTACTGATGATTTATTGAGAATTTCTCTAAGATTACAAAATCATTGGTCAGTATTACAAAGAAAGATGCTCCATTCATCTGGAACAAGGAAGGCCAAAATGCATTCTAGAGCCTCAATTAGAAACTCATAGAGACTCCAATTCTACGAGCACCTACTTGGTCTAAATTATTTCATATCATGAAAAACACATTAAATTATGCCTTGGGATTCATGCTTATGAAATTGGATGACAAGAAACATCCATATTACATCCACTGCATAAGTTAAAGCATTGTGGATGCGTAGTTGAATTACACCATAATGAAGAAAGATTTAATGATAGTGGTGTATGCTTTAGAAAAGTTCAAACACTATGTGCTTGGATACAAAGTGTTTGTGCACATTGACCATAGTGACATTCACTTCCTCATGAACAAGCCAATGGTGAGCATTGGTATCATATTTTGGTTGCTGATCTTGTAGGAGTTCGATCTCACAATGGTAGATTGAAAGGGAATTGGAATGAGGTTGCTGATCACTTGTCTTAGTTATGATGGGATAACAAAGAGGAGAGCCCACTCTCTAATCAATTTCTTGATGAAATCCTTTTACAGGATGATGGCATCCTTACTTATCTTCTCATTCAAGAGATGTCACAAGATTTGGACTACAAGAAGAAATAATAATTTCTTCATTAGGTGAAATGCTTCATGAAAATCAATGGACACCTTTACAAGGTGTGTGTCAATCACCTAGTTCATTGGTGTGTAGTTGATGCTGATCAAATGCACATTCTCCAAGATGCTCATGAGGGCCCTTGTAGGGGCCACTATGCTCGGAGATGCACAACCATTAAGATCCTAATCATAGGGTATTATTGGCCAATCATCTTTAGGGACGTCCACCAATTTATCCACTCTTGTGAATGTTGTTAACAATATAGTGGAATGATTGCATGAATGGAGGAACCTCAATAGTGGATTCAACCACTAGAATCCTTTGATATCAAGGGCATTGTCTTCATGGGTTCCATCATGCCCATGTCAAATGGAAAGGTGTACATAATCGTCGTTGTTGATTACTACACAAAATGGACAGAAGCAATATCTATCATTGATTTACATCATCTATTGCTATGTGGTTTGTATAAAAAAATGTTGTAAATAGGTTTGGGGTGCCACGTGCACTGATCTCTAATAATGGAAACCATTTCATAGGCACCACTATTTACAAGCTCATGCAATGCTTGGGGGTTGAACATAAATTAACAACACCCCATCAACCCCAAGCTAATGGTCAAGCAGAGGTTACTAATAGGAAGATTAAAAAGATCTTAACAAGAACTGTTAGCAAATATATGAGGGACTGGAGCACAAAACTCAATGATGCCCTTTGGACCTACTTCTCAACATGAAAACTCCATATAGGCTACTCTCCCTATGAGCTGGTGTACGGGAAACTACCAAGACTTCCTATTCAATTTGAGCCTCATACACTTTCAATAGCATATGACCTAGATCTTGACCTGAGTCTAGCACAAAGAGAATGATTAATCAACCTTAACGTGATAGATGAAAACCAATTAGTAGCCCTATCTTAGAATGAAGTACACAAGGCACTTAACAAAAAGTGCCATGACCTTAGAATACAAAAAGTGAAATTTCAACTAGGAGATGAGGTTCTCTACTAGAGCCCCACATACATATCTCAACAAACTAAGTTCTAGACGTTGTGGGAAGGGCCTTATATCATTTAAAAAACCTTTTCTTTTGGGGCCATGTTGATTTACATGCCTAAGAGCTCAAATAAAAAGTAGCTGATCAACACATAACAAGTCAAACCTTTCCATGAACCCATGCAAGTTAGTGGAAGCAATGCCTCAACAGATGCACAACCTTGCTCAATCTCTTGAATCTTCTCCTTCGAACACAGTCATGGGGAAGATGGCCATCCATGCTAATCATTTAAAGTGACTCCTTAGATTTTCCTAATTTTTTTACACCTTTTTGTTTTACACTTTCTTTGTTTTCATACCTTTTTTGTTTTACACTTTGTTATTTTTTGTTTTCCATCATCATTAGTACATTTTATCTTGAATATTTTACAATTTCTTTTATATTTTTCCTTTATTTTGGCATGAATTTTTCTTATCGTCTAATAAAAATACCTTTATTACCAACAAGACACAATGATGTTGTAGTTGTTTGCTAGTGGTGGTTTGTACTTAACCTTTTTTATTGCTAATCTTTGGTTTCTATTTTTGAATTTTGATGAATAATAACTAAGATTGGTTTCTATTTTCATGAAATAGGCAGTGAGTTCACATCATCCACCCATCCACAAACTCTATGGTTTTCCTTGTTTTGGAAACATGAGGTCCATTTTTCATTAATAAAATTTTTATGAACTTGTGACCTTGGTAGTTTTCAAGCTTGGAAAAAATTCAAAGGTTTGCAAAGGATGTGGCTTCAAGGAGATTCAATACTCTTTGTACCTCTCTACCATCTTGAGTACAAGTGTGTTTTGCATGGATTTCTTACCATTTTGTATTGACCAATAATAGGAAGTTGAGTAAGTTTTTGCATGGTGTGGTTCCCATATATATATATATATATAATAAAATAAAATAAATGAAAAATTATGGAAATTCAAAGCACATCCCTTAAAAAAAATAAATGGACTACAAGCACTAGTTATGGGACTAAAAAGACATGTTACCCATGCCTGAAGGTCCCCTCTAACTAATGCCCTTTCTCACTTCCTGCTTCCCTTTTCTTCTTCAATAAGGAATAGGAGTTATTCGTGGAAGCATTCTTGTGTCTTGAGGGGGTGGACTAGTCCTAGAGTGGTAATGCAAAGTTACTAAAAGTGGTTGGTTTTGGTCTGAACTAAGGTTGGATTTTATCAGGTCATTTAACCATAAAACTCACAAGGGACTTCATGTGACCATGATTGGGACATTCATTCCATTCTCTCTCATCCATTAATGCTCTTTATAACTCACCTCACTACCAATTTTATGTTTTTGTTTCATTTCTTAGTTTGATGTGTTGAAATCCTTACGTAGATTCTCCAGGTTGGTCCTTAAACTTTTGTAACCATTAATCAACTATGGGGCCCATGAACTCCTTAGTTGAGGTTATGCAAGAGTAAAAAGGACATGTACCACTATGGGGAGGATCCACTTGCATATCTCATGGTTTGGTTAGTTAAGCTCCTTACCCTTAGTCATTACCACAATCAAAATCTTTCATGCACCCCATCGTGCATCTAACTATGTGCTCCTTAAGGCATTCTTCTTTATGAAATCTTGTTCTGAACTCATTTCTCAATTTTTCAAATATTGAAATCCTCTTCTAATAATTTCATCATGTTCTTGGCTTTTTGGGCTTCCATTTGTTCCTAATTTTCTTCAAAAATTCCTCATATTTTTTCAAATTTTGACAAGTCAATAGTGATCAATAGCTACGTCGACTTGGCCATGTTGACTAGGCCTTGTTGATGCAACCCATAAATTCTATAAATAGCACCCAAAAATTTTGAAGTTTTTTTTCATTTGCTTCAAAAAAAGGGGAGTTTTTGCAATTTTTTAGAGCCCATAACTTTTACATCGTTTGTCCAAATTACTTTGTTCTTTGATCCTATAGCTACTAGAGATAAGCTCTTAGCCATGCAGACCACAAACCTTAAGGTTTTTAACAAAATTTTTAAAAAATTTTTCTAACTCCCCCAAAGGGTCAATGAATAGAATAACATGAAATCATCAATTTTTGAGAGTTTAACCCTTCCAAAAAACTCTGGTAAACCTAAAATTATTTATTAATATTAAAATAATCAACCAAGCCATAATCACAACTTAGCCAAGTGTAATTACCACAAGAGATAAGATATTCCTAATGTTTTAAAGTTACACATTAAGTGCTAATCCTTGGTCATGTTGTGATTACAGATGACACCTAGACCAAGACATTCATAGGAAGGAGGACCATCACAACCAAAGAACAAATGACCTAGAATAGAAGGGGCAAGGAAGAAGAAGCCCAAGAGTAGACAGCCGAAACTCACACAACAAGACCTCTTCGGGAGGAGCCCAAAGTGGAATCTATTTGATAGATTCCTGAAGAAGAGGTTGAAACTAAACAATCCCAAAGAGTAGAGGCACCAGGGCTTGTACCAAGACTTGAGGTTACATTGACATAAGCCTGCCTAGATATAATCAAGCCTTGCAATGTCCAATTATAAGTTCTCTAAGAACTAAACTTTGGATCATTCTTGTAACATGCTTCATCAAAAGTCAAGACATAATTGCAAAGCTCTCCCATGTGGCCAATCATCACTACCAGTGGGAAGTGGTACATGGGAGAGACATATCTCTTCTAGAATAGAAAAAAGGTAGGGACCACTGTGAGAATCAAGGACATTCAGGTGTCTTACTCTGTAGAAGTGATTACACAAGCTCTTGGCCTACCTAATTCTAGCATTCATTTGGTAGAAATATCAATGCAAGTAGATCCTAAGGCAAAAAGGAAGTGGACCCAACAGTGTTATGGGGTTGATTGTAAGGAGTTTAGCATGCTCACACTAGTAGAGTGTATATACTTCAAGATAGCGACCTATCACCTCAATTCGATGGTGAGGCCCAACAAGGTGCAACCTTTTCTACCCGTGCATGTGCTACTCTATGTGGGAAATTCCTTATTAACCTTCCACAACTAATCTATCTGGAGATAGAAAAGCACTTCGAGGAGAATGAACGTGGAAGGAAAACCCTATTATTTCCATGCCTTATTAAAAAACTTTGTAAATGAATAGGAATAGTCTACTATGCTAATGATATGATCAAGCATACTCCCATTGCCTCGTGGTTTGAGATGATGAAGGATAAAAATTCTACTATGTTAAAAGAAGAGAAGCAGTAACTACCACCTCCACCACCCACTCAAGAAACAATGCCAAAGGCCTAAGTAACCATTAAGCGCTTGCGAAAAATTCAAAAGCAGCTCTTGTGTGAGCAGGAGTAATGAGTAGCAACAAGTGGTGGTGATCCATTTGTATACCATCCTATAGCGATTCACCTCAATGAGGTTACTCGAATGATTAGCTAGATGGAGAGAGGTGGGCCAATATTTTCAATCCAAAGAATGCAGCTACATGCAAGGTCTAATCTTAGTGCTCAAGAGGTAATAGTGTCTGTCTTGCAATAACAAAAATTCGAAAAAATCTCTGGAAATGTCGCTACCTTTTTAGTGCACTTGGAGGAAGGTTAAGGAAAAATTGTATTGGTGATGCAACACCAAGGATAGGAGACAGTAGTAGAAGTGATTGTTGATAGAATTGCTAAAGCATTAAACTCACCTACAACATCTATATTAGACATTTCTACATTAAGAGATGTGCAAAGATCTATAGGAACTGTAAGTAGAAGACTGAGTGTAGCCCAACACAAAGAATTATTGGATCAACTAGTGGGAACCAGACAATTGATTTTGGATATCTTTGATTTTCTAGATAATATCACCACAACCCAGTTAAATCTACTTGAAGCAAAGGGTAAGTGTATCATTCTAGAAGGGAAACTCAAAATGGCTCAAGCACAAAACCAACACTTGGCCATGTAGGTTGTTGAATTAAGAACCCATTTTGCTAATCCTACACTCCTCAACCTTGCACTAACAAGAGATGAAGCTTTTTAATAGCTTCAAGATAAGCTCAAATAGGTTGAGGCAAGGATGGTAACAATCATCTTTGACGAGTTCATGGTTAAGGCCAAAACATATGTAGTTTAGAAGAACTTAGTCCAGATGCACTAAGAGAATGATATGCTGATTGTAAAAAATCATCGCCTATGAAATGTTGATGTGCAGAAATAACAAATGCAGAAATTCATCCATCAATAGTAGAAGCAGCTAGCCAAGATGAATACTAAGCTTAGGAGATTGGCAGTAGAGGATAGAAATCTCTCTATGGAGGAAGTCTATGTCTTATGCCAAAAATATGTAATCGAGATTGCAACTTGGAAGAGTGAGGCTCTCAAATTTAAGAGAGTCAAGAACCACTACAAAGATTAGGTTCACCTACTAAAAGAAGTTAATGAAAGATACACTAGATGACTGAGGCAAAAGTCAATGAGATCCTTCAACAACTCTAGCAAGGAAAAGAGGTGTAGCAACCTATCATTAATGGGATAAATGCCTATAAAAAAGTGGAGATCCACATAAAGGAGTTGTAGATTGAAGAGATGACTGGATACATGGAGCTTGCTAATCTCAAATATGGAAAGCTAGAAATGCTAACTAGCAAATGGCTATGGTTAGAGTTAGAAAAATAGGTGGCTAGCTTGTACTTGCTATTCAAGGTAGAGTTCAAGCACCACAAGAAGACCAAGAAAAAACTTGAGACTGCAAACATTGAACTCGAAGTTCTCAGGACAAGATTCACTGATCAAATATCAACTACTAAGAACCTGGCCAAAAGAATGAACAGCTACCAAGAACTGTAGAATGTAATTAGGGAGTTTGACATTAAATGCAAATAATTTGCTACATATTTTATCAATGTCAAGGAGTTGTTCCCAAAAATGCCTTGTCCTTAGGATGTGCCCATTTTGGCCCACATTGGTGAAGCTGTGTTGACAGTGCATGATCCCAGGAGTAAGGAGGAGAAGGTAAAGGCATTATTGGATGCTTTTTGTCTTCCACAAGAAGTTGCAGCAACAATAGGACTACAACAACAACCTCAACCACTATGTACACCTGGAACAAGAGAATGTCCTTTAGAACCTTAGGAGCCTCCACTGCCTAGGACCATTTAATCTTCTCCATCATTTTCATGCCATCAAAGGAGAATGTGCTTATCAAATTTTGTCTTGATGTTCAATTTTGTAGTCCTAAATACTAGAAAATTTTGTAATGGTTTTTTATCCATACACTTGGGCACTTAGTGTTTGTTAGTGTTTATTTATGTTTGTAGTAGGTCTATCGTCAATCAATAATCCCACACCTTCTCAAATTTGTAAAGAACTTAAGGATGAGTTTTCATTCAGGTGTGGGTGTTTAATGAATCATGGATTGGCTACATTAACTAGGCCCCATCAATGCATGATTTAATGTGTTGACATAGCCCTGTTGATGTAGTGTATGTTTTTTCCTATAAATACGTGCTTACCCACTATGTTTATAACATGTCTTGTCATAGTTGTAGTGAAGCTCTTGCAATTTTTTCATTTGGAAGTTAGAATATTCTTCTAAGTGGTTGTAGTAGGAGTTAAGAGTGTATGGATCTTTATTCAAGCACTGTTGTACTTGAGCACAACAGTGTGTGCAACAATAAAGATGAACTTTTTGATAAACCTTATAGAACTTGGAAATAGATTAAATATTTATTTATGCATTTAATGTCTTATGTAATTTCCTTTAATGCTTTAATTAATTAAATAATTAATTAGGCTAAACTAAAATAGATTAATTAGTGATTAATTAAGCACATTAGTATGACCACTTCGAGCATACACTTAGTGCTTGGTAATCCTAGTAATGCTTAATGTTTGGTAACCCAGTAGTGCTAAACATGTTCAAGATGTGTATAGCAAGTGGGAATGGATGCTTATGATAGGATTAGTTAGGTTAGTTAGTTAAGTTAAAATAGCAATTTAAATTACTTCATTCCTTTCATCCTTTATTTTATGCATCCAAAACATAAAACATAAAAATAATAAAAATTATACACCTTGATTACACTTAATCATACCTTCGCATATCACAAGTGTAATTGGGAAGATAACAAATGATTGTTAGGGCATGTTCACTTTCTAGAGGTTGGTGTACTAGAAACATAGAAACCATGGAATTTGACCAAATTGCATGTGAATGCTTAGTCATTCGTATGGTTGAGTGTAGGGGTATTCTCCACTCATTAGTAGTGATAGTGGATAATATGAATGGAAAATATTATAATCTATGGCATTATTGGCCATGATAAATGTTTTAGATGTGAGGTTTTTAAGGATATTGATCATGGTTTAATATCATGTCCCTTTGCTCAATTAGTATGGGATCTCAAGTTATAAAATTTTAAAAGAAGTAAGCCTTTCATTGTATATTTTAATAATTTGACATAATGAAATATTGTTGGAGGAAAACTATTCAAGAAATTAATATGAAAAGCTATTTTATCCTACATTGTAATAACACTCTAAAAATTGTAGAATGATTTTATATTTCAACAAAAATATAATTCAATTATTTTTGTGCAGTTCAAAGCTTTACATCTATGTAAAGATTTAGGAATCATGAGGATGAGTTTTTCATGGCAACAAAGTTGATTCACTTTTATAGCTATAAAAATTATATTTGGTTAATTTTGACAACTTGTTAGCAAACTCAAAATTGTGACTCAAATAGGATATAACCAAAATCTTCTTTTTTTTTTTGGAAAATTTTATTTATTTGTAACCTTGGAAAAGTCATTCTACCTTATTATTATAATTATCATTTAATTTAATAAAGTTAAAATTTCTAAATCTTAATAAGTTTAAAATGAATTATTAATTATTACTTATACAAAGTTACCACAAACGGTAATTTATAGCTAATAGTTTAATTGAGCTTTTCGAAATAGCACCAAGGAAACTTGGCAACTTTAGTAATGAAGTGCTTACTACAAATACTATATATATTTCTTTTGTCCAATAGATCCTAAGGATATCTAAGTGTAATAAATAGCATTCCAATTTTATTACTTTTATTCTACATAAAAAAAGAATAATGGGGGGTATTAGATCTTATTGAGTCATGTTTTGATTAACTGCATCAAACATAGTAGCATTAACATAGGGTCATTTGCATTGAAGTATCAGCATTGACATAGAGAAAATAAATGTCTATATAAATGCATTGCCTAACCACATTTATGACATCGTTTTGGTCAATAACATAATGAAGCTCTTGTAGTTTATTTCTGTATGATTTTTGAAACACCACCAATTTTGGGCTTCAACACTTCAATCACAAATTTGTTTAAGTGTCAAAACTTAGTAAATTTTTCTAAGTATTGGTGTTATGCTTGCTAGCATAGCTAATGTAGCATGCATAAAGGCTTGTTTTGCGAAATTTTCCAAGTGTCAACAACAGTTGCATAAAATTTTTTTCTAAGTGTTCTACTACACTCTCACTATGCTTGCTATGCTCTAAAGTGTAGCCAGCGTAGCACACTTTTTAATGATAAGTTTTGCCTAAGTGTCAAGCTAGAAGCTATCAAGCTAGTTCAGCATGGAAGAGGCATTTGACAAATTTTCTAACTCTTAAGGCCACCCTCCTACTATGTTCTAGAGCATAGCTAGGGTAACAAGAATAAGGATTACAGTCTTCACCAAATTTTTCTAAGTGTCCATGCTATGCCCTATCCCCAGGGAGCATCTTGTGTCTTGCACATAACACAAGATGAGTGTAGCAGCCAGCATTCCATGTCCTGCACGTAACATGGAACGAGCATAGTAGCCAGTGTCCCATGTCCTACACTTAACATAGGACGAGCATAGCAGCCAGACTTAGAAAATTTTTGAATTTTTCTTGTGGTCCAACTTATTACACTTCCATGTGGCACTTGATCTGCATGTTGGCCTAGCCCTAGCCCTATAAATACCCTTGCACCCCTATTTTTTAAGGGGTTGGCTTCCATTTTTCACTAGTTGGTAGTTGGCACTTTCATTTGGCATTTGACATTTTGACATTTTGGCACTTAGCTCCATAGGAAAACAAGACCCAGAGCACACCACATAAATAGAGAGACATCCCTAAACTACACAATACATCGCGGATCCATTGCAACCTTGACGAACATTGCATGATGCACCATGGTGGCTAACCCAACAGGCACGATTCATCATAGTGAGTGCTAGACTTCATGGCCTGACACCACTGAGATTGTGACTATGCTCCCACTATGCTTGTTGTACATTGTGTACCTTCTGAGACCCTTTTGGAGTTAACTACACTCTTATTTAGGGTGGTGTTCCATTTCTCTCTCCTATTTCTAGCATTTTATTACATTTTTCTACACTTTTTCATGCATTGTCACATTATACTATGCTCAGGTGGTAGTCTCCATGGGTTGACACTCTTGTTTCAGTCAAAACCCTTGGCTACGCTCACCCCCATTCTATGGCTACACTCTACACTTAGCACCGCAAAGCACAACTTTGACACTTAGCACCAGTTCACGTTGTTTGCATTTGCATTTTGGGTAACCATGCCACCTCCCGCTTGCACACACCACCCCAATTGCAACCAGCAAAGTCCCTATTTGATAGACAAGATCATTTAGGGTGCTTTGCACCCTCACTTGAAGGCAAGGTTAAGGCTATGTGTTCGTTGATCCCTCAATGTTCTAGCCACTAATCTTTTTAATTGTTACAACTTAGAATCAATCACCAAGTACCTACAACATAAACTAAGTTAATTTCTTGAAGTCTTATTCAAGTAATTATGTATTTGGATGCATTTACATGAATGACATGAAGATTGAGATCAATTTATCTTCATTGTAGAACTTGGCCTAATTTAACGACTTCTTTAACTATAATTTAATTTTATTGTTCTTTTCTTTTACATGAACTTAATTAATTACTATATGTTCCATTATGCATTAATTGCCTAGCATAAGTACATTAACATATGGTAATCCTAGCAGTGTACTACTTAGTATGCTAAGTAATGGACACTTGGTAACCAAATGTTAGCATAAGTTTAGGATGTGTATAGATAGGAATGGATGCTCATTACTTAGGCTGAGATAGATTTACGTTTTGCACTTAGAACAAATAAATAATATTTTTAACATTTTAATATTTTAACAATATTTTAGTATGGCCTTAATAACAATAATATGATATGACTCAATCACTCTTAACCATACATACTAGGGTCACACAAGTGTGATTGGAAAGACAATGACCAATGATAAATCACCTAGCTATTTAAACTTTCAAACTAATCTAGTCTACGAAATTTGACTAGGTTACATGTGAACACTTATGATCTGCATGATTGAGCATAGGATCTACTCTACCACTCACCATTGGCACTATTCCTAGGAACTAGTGCTAGTGATTTAGATAGTTAGAATCATACAAGAATCTTTGTTAGAGCTTAAATGATTTATTTCATAGAAATAATATTATGTAATTTAAAAATACTAAAGTAATTAAAAGATATCTTCTTCCCGTAAGGATTGCGACTCTACAAGGGAATGCAATGAGATAGTTAAAAATAGGGATGATGTACCCCATAAAATAAATTTATCTACCAACATCTAAATCCTTACTATTTAGATTTCACTTTCATTCTCCACCAAGATGATCAATTGTGATAGAGGGAGAAGGCCACATTTTGTTATAATATAATTAATTAGTTTAATTTATGCTCATGATGACATTAATGAAAGTGGAACTTGAAGTAGCTACTGCTAATTACAAGGTTTTTGATGAAATGTCTAGGCCTTATCAACCCAACAAAGTCCAATTGCAAAAGGATCATTTCATGGAGGCATGTTATGAAGCCACCAAGGGAAAGAGGGCCATCATTTCATTAGCATCACAATCTTAAAAAGAGCATACTAATTATTAATATGATAAATTACATCACTGAAATGCTCCAACCCTTGCTACAAATGACACAACAAAGTCATGGTTACATTTAACCTTAACTAGCAACCAAGGAAAAGGAAAAATAGGATCTAATACTAAGAAGGCCTTCAAGTATAGGTCTTCCAATAAACCAAACCAATCAAAGATGATCAAAATGATCATGGAAGGAGAACAAGCTAATACAACTCTCCTAGTTCTTCATCACCCTTACTTTCATTATCATCAAGCTTTGACAAGGATGACCCTGACCAAGAAAAAAGGGATAATGAAAATTGACATAGTAGACATTATCAAAGAGACCATTGGAGAGATGAAGGAAGAGATGGTAAACAAGACCAAGAAGCATAACATAGAGTTAAAAGAAGACATAGTAGGCAGTACAAAAGGGTGCATGATCATAATAAAGACCATAAGAACAAGTATTATTATGAAGAATCCTTTCTTGCTATTCATAACATGATTAATATGAGGAAGGAAATCTACATACCTACCAAGCATCAAAGAAATAGGTTAATCAAGAAGCTAGACATGAATAACATTCCTAAGTTTCAGAAAGGCTATAATTCTGATCCACAACACCTTCTATAATCTTTCTATGATGCATAAATTTTTCAAAACTTAAAGAATGAATAGCAAAAGTTAAAATTATTGATCAAGACACCCATCAAAGACGCAAAAAGTTGGTACTAGTCCTTGGAACTAGAATCAATTTAAAGGTGGAGTAAAATGTTGGAGATCTTAAATGATATATATTAAACATACTCCAAAGTGTCTAATATGAGAAAGTATATAGATGGAGGTAGGACAATCATGAGTCCCTCGATGTAGCCTTGGGCAGATATTACTCACCATTACATAGATGCTCAAGTCATAGCTTCTGTAATACCCCATATATTTAACCCCCTGTTTTATCTTTATCTTTTATTAATCTTTGTTGATTTATATCTTGTGGATGATTTGATCTCATCACCTTATAAAAAATATTATTTTTGTATTCCATTGTATCTTGTAAAATCTTTTAGTTATCTTTTATTTAACTTGCCTTATATTTTTTTTTTTTGATAATCTTCCTTTTTGAAAATATTCCTCTTTTAAATTCTCATTTTGGTATTTATTAACATCTTTTGTTAATATTTTTTATTAAGCTTTTGGATTTGGATTTACTAATTTCTTGGTATCTCTTGCTAAATAACATGTTGACAACATGTGGCACATGCTATGAATTGGAAGATAGAAGTTTTGAAAAATTATCATATTTTAATAACTTACACAAAGATTTTCTTCTATTTTCCTTCCTTTCTAAAGTACAAATTTTCTATTACTTACTGGACTATTATTTAACTTTTCTATTTATCATGAAGGTGATTTAGTAGATAATCAATTGTAGGCCAATGTTACTATATTGGCTGGGAGTTTGTGATCTTGTATTTAATTATGATTTCCCATCTTTCTCTAAAATCCATTACAGTTTCTCATTGGTTATTTCTTCCTTCCTTATGGTGATCAAATTTGTTAGTGTTTAGCTTCATGCGTTGCAAATCAACCTTTTTGCAACTTAATTTGTTGAGGTAGAGTAACCAACCCAAGCTTTGTATCTTTGAATGTTTTCTTTGAATCAAGCCATATCTTATTGTCCTTGTGTGTTATCAATTTGAGTTTTATATCAATCTTTGGAGTGCTCTTTCTATACACTAATTTGTGTTCTTAAGATATCTATTCTTGTAGAACTTGACCCATGTCAATGATATAATACAGAGTCTAGAATGTGATTTAGAACTTGACTCTCCAGTATGGAGTGCTCTTTCTATACACTAAGTTCCATAATGGAGAGTTAAGTTCCATTTCAATGGGGTTGATGGGTAAGCATTATGGAGAGTCTAGGTTAACTTGTAGAACTTGACCCATGTCAACGATGAGCATACCCCAAGTAGCTAGATTTAAGCATCAATGAGTAGGCATTTTAGAGGGTAAGGTTACCTTCCTTGCTCATCCACATCATTAATGATTGCACTTAGGTTGTGAAATTGGATAAGCATTGTGGAACAGTTGTTTAGCCAAGCAATGTTTTCTCACATTTCTTGTGAATATCAAGTGGCTAGTTTTCATGATGAAAAACTAAAGGATGCATAATCCATTCAAGTTTGTTTCTAATTTTAGTTCATCCAAGATCATGTGAGGTTGGTCAACTAGTCCTTGAGGAGCATTGTTGATAGCATCCAAGATAGGTGAGACCCTTGCAAACTAATAGTTCTTATGAATGATCGATTCCAATACATTATTAGTTTTCCTATCTCTTGATGTTTTGTGGATATCATGATTTTTGATTTGGCTCTTAGTATCTAATCTCATGAATCTTGAGATGGCTTCTTGTGTATCACATGCCTCATCTGTTATCTTATTCTAAAAGCACCAAGATGGTTAGTCCTACTTGAAAGGTTTCTAACCCTTCCTGATAGGAGCATGATGATAATGGAGCTGGATCTTTGGAGCTTTTCCTTATGTTTTCAAATTTTGATTATGTTGTCATGAGATTTGATGTATTTGAGCTTTGTAATGTTGGATATTATCAACTCTTTTTAGAGGCTATTATGTTATGAAATTCATATATGGGTTATGGTTAATGGAATTGCTGCTTAAAGTAATTTGATGTAAATTTTGGTTTACCATACATTTTGATTAAGATTTATAATGCTTATGGTTATGATTTTCTTTTGGTTATAAGAATTATGACATCACATGTCCAAGTTATAAGATTTATGTGATTAAACATTGAATATTTAAGTGTGAGATTTTAGGGTTTGATAACTTCTCTCATAAGGTATATATATCATAGATAAACTCAAAAACAAAAGAAAGGGAAATTGTAGCTCAATAGTTGATATATTCTTAATGTGTCTTCAAAACCTAATTAAGGACATGCCTAAACATTTATAACTCTCGCTCAAAAAATTGATGCAAATATTTTGTTTGAATGACATATTTAGATATGGATTAATTGAAAAAAAAATAGAGACTAGTAAAAAAGACATGTTTTTCTTTCTTTATCGTTGCCTCTACTCAAAATCTATATCCACATTTATCTTTTGGAAGATTAATCCATTGTTATATCTTGATTTAGATGTAGTTAAACCCCACTTGATCATGAGTAAGTGTAACTTTAATTGGTATTACAATTGTAGTAAACATACATAAGTAGGCCTTTAGGGACTATCATTTTGAGTGATGGTAAGGTGCTTATTTGTCAAGTCATAAGAGCTAGGTTCAAGCCTAGGCACTATAGTTGTAAAATTATTCTTTAATAACACTACAAGAATACCTCCATGAATTAAATGTTAAGTATCTAATCCATAGTCATAAATTTTCTTTGAAATGATGAAACCCTCAATATATCAATGATTATGAAACAAAGGTGTACAAACCTCTAATCAAATATGGTGTTAGCCTACCAACCAATGTAGAATTGATAGGGGTATAGTTGAATGATGATGAACTTAATATTAAAACTAAGGTAATACAAGCAATGTCAAATAAAATCTAAGTAATGAAAGCAAGTAAAAAAGCATAAAACTAATAAGAGAATGATAAATTGAATATGTGGGAAAAATTTTTAATTCTATTCCTAGTGAATGAGAAATGCTTAATTAAATAAATGAACAGAATTTGCCTCCTAGGGAGGGCCAAGTGCTACAATGGTGAGAGAATATAGATTGTAAAATGAAACTAACAATAGAAACTTAGTTTATGAGCAAATTAAAAATTTTAATAATGAATTTTAATCTTTGGTGAATGTACATATGGATAAAGAGTCTTCCGTTGCTATTTGGAGTTGATTTAGTGTCAAGACATGGCCTTTTTCATGAATTTTCCCATAGGTAACTTTGGTACTATAGATGCTAACATTATTGCAGGTGACACTAATATGAGGTGACATAAATATTTTGCATTATCATGTTTACATATGTTGTCAGTAGCTTAGGCACTATGATAGTGCTCACAAACTATACAAGATGTTGGGATGGATGAGGAATGCGTAGGTGATGTAGTGGATGAAGGTACTTGCGATCTAGATCTCTTGAAATTCAAAAAATACTCTTGAATCTCAATAAATGAATCCTAAAATTATGGTTTTGTCTCTATATTTATAGGGTTATGATTTTTGAATGTCACCTGAAGTTAAGAGTAGCTAACTCAAAGTTCATTTTTGAAAACTCATATTATGCATTGGTGATGCAATGATGCAATGCAATATTGGCCTGTGTGTATCTAGATGTGTTGTAACTGATGCATGAAACTAATGCTAGCTTGTGCATGTCCATGTGTATTGAAACTATATTGAAAGAAAAATTTGTGACGCAAGTTGTAAATTTGATGAAGGTAGATGATGCTACTATCAACATCCTGGTTACCAAGCCATCCTTACAAAAGGTATTCTATTTCATGTTCCTCAAAGCTTGTTAGAATTGCTAAAATTTGATGCATGTCATCTTAGGACTAATTTAATCTTACTATTAAACATCTGAAGGAGTCAAAACTATAGCCAAAAGGCAAACTTGTGATGCATGCTGTAGATTTGACTAAGGCAGGTGACACTAATGCTAATGTTAGCATAACATAGTCATACTTAGAATAAATGTGATATTTCATATCTCCCAAAAATTACCAAAATTATGAAATTTTATGCTTATTATCTTGATGCTGATATAGAATAGACTATAGGTTCAACAAAGGTAAAATTGGAGCTAGGAGACAAGTTTTAAGGCAATGATGTGATGGTGACTAAGGTAGGCCTTAGCATCATCTAGCGTCACCTAGATAACACTTAGAATTTTTTTGGTTTTCAAAACTTCTAGGATCACTAGAACTAATGTTCATATGCTTGCTCATGACTTAGAACATCTTCCAGAAGCTTGTGAGAGCTCGAAATAAAACTTATGATGATGATTTTAAGGGCTTTTTGATAGCCAAAATGGATAAAACAATGTCAAAACCACACTTGTCCTGGTTATGTAAATATTGAAAAGGTAGGTATAATAGGCACAACTGCTTGAAATAGGTTAGGTTTTTGCTCATCCATTAATCCTCCTAGGAACTTGCCTTAGAGGGATGAACATTAAGCTTTTAGGTCATAATTCTTGTATATAAGTAGGCCTTTATTAATAAGGTATCCCTTAAGCTAGTGATAAGTGGCTTAAGTACCTAGCTCATAATCTATTTCGAATTTACACATAAGAGGTTATTAATTTGAATCATACTTGAGGTATCATTATATTTTTTTATAATTCTTCCAATGTATCATGTTGGCTATATGTCTTAGGATACACATCTTTATCATTCTCTTAGCCTTATCCCAAATACATGGGGTTGGCTATATGAGTTCTTTTATATCATTCACTTTATTAAAAGCTAAATAAGCATTAATATCCAAATCTTAAATTATCTTGTTATGATTTGATTTTTCTTTCATAGATTTGATGTTTCTCTCTTTGATTTTTCTCTAGTAAATCTAATTTCTTTGAATATATCATTCTCCTATAGAAGATTCTAAATTACTCCCAACTTCTTATATTGATGCTAAAATATTTTCTTTTTCTTTCAATGAAAAATTTCTATTAATTCTTGAAATGAAGATTTATAAGCTAGCGAGAAAAAAATTATGATGCCTTCTTCTAGTGATGTTTGTTTTTTTTTCTTCAAAGGATAAGACAAGTCATTTAAGTTGCTTCCACAATGATAAAACCAATTTTTGTAACCATGTGATATCATATCTACAATATTGTATCAATGATATCATAGCTACGATGTCGTAGCCTATCCTACATTGATAAAGTCAATTTTTGTTGCTTTGCAATATCATATCTACAATATCGTAGCAACAATGTTGTAGATACCATGACGTAACCCATGCTACATCATCGTTGATATGATTTCTTGGGATTTGTGTAGCCCTATAAATACTAACACTTGGGGACACGATCAACAACTTTTTCATTCCACCCTTAACTAGACTCTTGCAGTTTGTTTTCATAGTTTAAGTGATAGAGTGAATGCCCATAGTATGATGTTTAGCAGTTGTGTGAAATCTTTATTCAAGTGAAATTTACTTGGATACAATTCATGACTAGAAATAAAGATTGATATTGCTTCTCATCATTGTAGCATCCACTTAGTTTTACTGTTCTACTTAGATTAATTTTCATGTTTACTTACTTAACTCTTTATATTTTCAAAGTACTTTACTTTCCTTTGTTCAATAGTAAAGTGAAAAGAGTATGATTGGTTTTGAGCATTTAAGTATAATCATTTGGTAATTCTACTAGTGTTATTGCTTGGTTCATCCAGTAGTAAAATGCTTGGTAACCTAGTAATGGTTACATGAGCCCAAGGCTAGATGCTCATCACTATAGGTTAGAATAGTTTTACATTCTTGTCATTACTTAGACTTAGCATTTTACTTCGTTTTCATTATGTTCACACTTAGGAGTAAAATGAACCTAACAACATCACTTAACATATGCCTCGCTTGAGTTAAACCATACACTTAGTCTTTACTAACTCAAAGTGGGAAAATAAAAATCATAAACTCAATATCAATTACTAGCATTAGAACATTGTCCATCCATAGATTACAATCTAGGCATGCATGAGCACTCGTGACTTATATGGTAGAGTGTTGGATGCCACCACTCATGATTGGCATCATTTTCAAGGATGTGTCAATTTGTGCTAAGTAATTAATCTTACAAAGTTCATTGTATTAAGAACCATAAAGTCAATCTTCATAATCTTTAAATAATTCTAATAACACACACTTAACTAAGTGTCACACTTATAACATGGCTTCAACTAAGGAAAAATTATCATCTACCAAAAAGATATAGAGAAGTAATGACAAAACAAATGATGATGAAGACTGGAGTATGTCTATGCAAGCAAGAATCTCATATGCTCACAATGATCCTTACTATCTTGATTTCACATTCATCTTCCATCACAAAGGGAAAATGATGTGGAGAGGCCTACAGGACAACTTCATTTAGCCTCCAAAGCATTCAACACTCATCATGCTTCAAAAAAATTTAAGGGGAATGAATCTAAGTCACACACAAGAAGGGTATTATGTGACCAAACACATGACAAGATCTTATCAACCCATACAGGCACAAGTGCAAATAGACACTGCTATGGAAACCAAACATGAGCATAATAAGGGATAGCAGGTTAAATCTCTTATTGTCCTAAAAGAACTTAATGGTTATGCATTTGTAGTAGAGAAACTCCACTATGATCATGAAGTCCATTCGGAAACATCTATTATTCATCTAAAAGACCTATCAAAGTGCAACTACATTCAACCTTAGTAGAAACACCAAGAAGAGAAGCAAAGGACTCTAAGTACAAGTAAGACTCAAGGCCAAGAGTTTCTAATGGATCACAAAGGGATGAATACTAGCATCATAAAAGAAGAACTAGTTGACATCATTCTCCAACTACTTCATCTTCTTCCTCACGATTGTCAGTGACCTCTGATAGAAGGGAATAAAGGTATAGAGAGCATGATAGGAAAAGACATCGGGCTCATGATAGACATGAGTATCAATGAAGGAATCTTAATGAAGAAGATGATGAGCATGAAGCATGAAGGAATAGAGATAAACATGACAGAGAGAGCATCATGAGTATCAAAGGCACCATCACTACAACAAGCATATGAACCCTATGATCATGAAGAACCCTTGTTTACTACTTGTAGCATGATTAACATAAGGGAAGCAATGTACATTCCAACTCGGTATGTGAGAGACAATCACATCAAGTGACTTGATATGAACAACATTCCTAAGTTTGAAGGTGGGTATAATGTAGACCTACAACATCATCTTCAAGCATTTCATGATGCCTGTGCCCTACATAATATAGAGAGTGACTGGTAGAAACTTAAGTTGTTCCCTCATACACTCATCAAGGAGGTAGAAAGTTAGTACATATCATTAGAACCTAAATCAATAAAAAGGTGGAGTACCATGCTCGAACTTTTCAATGATAAATACCAAAACTACTCCTAGGTGTCCAATCTTAGAAAGTAGATTTAGGGCTAGAAGCAAGGAACCCACAAATCCCTTGATCTGACAATGAATAGATACTATTTGCTTCTGCATAGATGCCCAAGACATAGATTTTCTCAAAGGAAACGACTTAGACATAATGTATATAGGCTAAGGAATAAAACAAGGGAAACCCTTGGAGTTTATGCTCAATGACCACCCATCAAATTCAGAGACTAATTGACCAAGTGGTGAAGGAAGAAAGTGAATTAAAAAAAAGAGAGAATTAGCTAAGTAGTATAATAGAGATCCATCCATCCAAAAAAGATATGTATGAGTATGAAATAAGTAAGAGGAAGAAATCTTAAAGGGATACAGAAAATTACTCTACCAATTTAAAAGTCTATTAATGACATAGCCACAAAGGAATAAAAGATGATGGATTTAATGGACAAGAAATGTGTTACAACTTTAAAAAATTGTAGAAGAAAGAACTAAACAAGCCTTCAATAAGGGTAGCTCTTGGCTCATCATGTGAAACCCCAGTATTTAGCATGTTATTTAATTAATGTTATTATGAAATAAAGAGTTTTTAAAATTTACATGAGATTATTATTATTACTTGCAACATGTAAGTGTGGTAGAGGAGAGTAGAGGAGCAGCATTGTTGTTGTTGTTATTAAGGAGGTGCTACTTTTGCCAACAACAATAAGTGTGGAGGAAGTGAAAAAAAAAGTGTGAATGTCATTACTGAAGAGGAAGAAGAGAAATAGAAAGAGGATAAAAAACCCTCTACTATAACTCTACTATGAAAGTATAAATGAAAATGCAAATGAAGAATGAGCAAGTGAATGAGATTGACATTCATGATAACATGAAATGAAATGTATCATCTCTTGTGTGATGTGATTGGGAAATGGGTAGATAGAGTTTGCAATGCCATGCTTTTTTTCCACTATTGCCAACCTTCCACATGTTCCTCCATATCTTGCTTGAATGAATGTGTGATTCTTTTATTATGTAGGTATGTTCGAAAAATCAATGCATAATGATCACAACTTCAAAACATCTTAATAAGCATAATCTCAGATACATTTGGAAGCTGACATAAAAGAAAAATGGAGTAGATCTTCTTCAACAATGTAGTTCTTGATATTTACATTTGAGGATTAAATTTGTGAGTTAATGCATGTTTAACTAGAACATAGTAAATATGTGTTGTAGAAAGATGAACAGTCTTAGGTAATGTCATTGTACCTTAGGATGGCTTGCATAGTATTTTCATGTTAGGTAATACCATATTAGAGAAGGTTCATGGAAAGACCTTGAAAGAATGATTATAAATGCACTTCAAGATACCTAGCTAACATGATAGCATTAGTTTTAACTTGAAAAATAATTAGAGGTATACCTCAAGACATAGCTAATAGACACTTTAAAAGAATTATAGAGAAATATGTTGATGCTTTAAGCATGACTCAAACTAGAAAATCCTTTCCTAACAAGATAATGAGGTAACCACTCAAGCAACCTATCATTGGCTATTTTAGGTAAGATCATTCCTTATTAAGGTAGGCAAAGGATTTAATAATGATTTTCTAATATTGAAATTAAAATTTATTTCACCATTGGACCCTCTAAATCTATTGGATAGTGGAAATATAAATATTATTAATTATAAAACCATCATGAAGAAAAATATGCATTTAATATATAAAAATTTTTAGGGGGTTTTTCAGAACCCCTAAAAAATAAATACTAATTAAAAACATTTAGAGTATTCAAATCATCAACCAAAAAGAGAGATTCTAAAGAAAAAGTTCAACACTTTTGAGGATGTCTTTTTAGGTTTTCATCCTTATAACCAATCTTAAAAACATCTCCATTTGGGATATGAAAAGGATTAACCCTTGTCCTCATTCAAAAGTGCTCTCACAGATTTTCACTTCTTACTAATCGATTTTTTGTAAAGAGACAAATAATACTCTCTATAAAGAAAAATGAATGCAATAATTTGAAATAAGAAACAAATCTTCATTTATAAATTATTTAATGTATCTTCTTGCTATATGGTGTGGGATATATTTATTGTTAAATTATTTTAGGTTTCAACACCCAAAAATAAGAAACAAATGTCAACAAAAGCTAATAGCTTTATCAACTTAAGCCCAAAAAAGAAAAGATATTAATACTACAAACAAAAATTAATTGTTTAGCCATCACTAAAAGCTTTCTACTTGAAGTTGTAACTAAAAAGTAGTATATTTGAGAATTTGATATTTAACTTCTAAAGAGAGATCATAATTATGTTCTTGATATTGAGAAATAATTGCATAACAAGACTTCCAAATAGAACAGTGAAAAAGTGGTCAAAGATACTTCCAAATGCAAATAAAAAAAGTAGACAAAGCAAGTTGATGACTATGAAAGATATCATTGTTGCTTGATTAAAAGTTTTTGTAGATTCTAGATGTCCATTTCTAAGTATGCTAGGCAAATAGAAACTTAAAAAAATATGTGAAATTAACTCTTTACTTCCACAAAGAGGACATTAGAGAAACTATATGATAATTTTTATTATTGAATATCTATTTGATGTGATAGCCTAAATATGTATTTGTAGTATACTTCTAGGTTTGTACATGTCTCATCATGCCCCTTTGGAATTAAACCTGCAACTTACAAATCATAAATTGCATGTTCTACCCAAGTAAGCTATGTGTCATTAACAAACTAGGAAAATATGTTGTTTCAATAAAAATTCTAACTCAATGGAACATATCATACTTAGTTAAAGCATGTAGCTTGTAATTGTGCAAGTCATAGGTTCAATCTCAAGGGGTTATACTAAGATACATACTATCAAGGATCATATTAAAAGTATGTGTTCATGAATAATGACCTTAGATAGTGAAATATGAAAAATTATAATCAATTCATTTGCCTATCCTAGCAAGTAAACCCATGTTATTAAATTACCATGAGACCTAAACAAATCATTCATCACAAGTCATTTGTAAAAAGACATTTAATACAAGTCATTAATACACATGTAGCAACAATTAGAAGAATGGAAGTATTGTTTCATATTATTATAACAAAAATAATAGCTGTGAAAGTTGTTTCTACTAGGAGTTTTGACTTCTTGCAATTTGAAACCATAATAGTTTTGAATCCTCTTTGCATTCCTTGGTAGTGATATTGGATAATATGAATGGAAAAGACATAATCTAGGGCATTATTGGCCATGATAAATGTTTTAGATGGGATGTTTTTAAGGATATTGATCATGGTTTAATATCATGCTCCTTATCTTAGTTAGTATGGGATCTCAAGTTGTAAACTTTTAAAAGAAGTAAGCCTTTCATTGTTGATGAGCAGTGAGTATATCCTACGCCCAACCATATGAATTACAAGCATTCATGCATAATTTGATCAAATTCCATTGACTTTAGCTCTCTAAGTGCACGCCATCTATGATAGTGAATCTAAGGATGTGATCATTGTCTTCTTAGTTCCACTTGTATAAGTGCAAGTGTATGGTTAAGTGTAACTAAGGCACATGATTTGTATAATTTTATATTTTTATCTATTTTATCCTAAGCATAAAGTAAAGTGATTAAGTGCTAATTAATATAATAAATATACAGTGCCTTAAACTAATTCCTAACATAAGCATCTAATCCCACCTACTGTACACATCTTGAACATGTTATAATGTTGCTAGGTTACCAAGTGCTAGCACTACTAGGATTACCAAGCATTAACATTATGCTGGAGGTGTTCATACTTATGTGTATTAATTAATTCTTATTTAATTAACTAAATACATTGAAGTAAATTAGATTAAGAGTAAAGTACATTAAAGTAAACATTAAGCTAGTTCCAAATGCTATAAGGTTTATCAAGAAGCTCATCTTTATTGCTATTACATTGAAGTGTCCATGTACATTGGTGTTCAAATAAGGATCCGTACACTTCTTGACTCCTAATATGGACACTTAAAAAATATTCTAACTATAGGAAAAGTAAAGTGTAATAACTTCATTAAGCTACTAAATGAGTGGTGCCATAAATGTAGCGAGTGTGCACATTTATATAGATAGACACAGATACCCTATCAACGCATATGTGTTGACAACCATGATTCATCCTACCTCCACAACTGACTAAAAGCTTGTCCTAAAGTGAACAAAAAGAGGAACAAGATTTTTACAAAATTTGGGAAGATGTGGAACCAATGACTGACTGAATGACTCAAATTAGCACTAATGACCCAAGTGTATAGATTTACAATGTTTACAAAAATACATGTTTAAGAAAATAAAATTGAATACCTTTACAAAAATGGATAATTAAAATTCCTCTGATTACTGAAGACGAGAAGAAAATAAAATTATCCATAGAGGTGGAGGCTCCTAAGGTGCCAAAGGATCTTTCCTTGCCTCTAGTGCACATGGAAATTGAGGTTGAGGCTATGGAAATTATGGTTGTCCTGTTGTAATTACTGTTGTTGGTGGAAGATGAAAAGAATCCAACAAGGCTTTCATCTTCTCCTCCTTGGAACAAGGATCATACATAGTCTACATAGTATTATCAATGTGAGTTGGTATGGGAACATCCCACGAACAAGGAATTTTTGGGAATAACTCATTAACATTGATAAACCATGTAGCAAATTTTTTACATTCAATGTCAAATGCTTTGACAACATTCTTTTATTCCTTGTAGTCATTCATTACCTTGAACAAGTTTCCCCACAACGAATCATTGGTCTATGAAGCATATGCACATAACTTCAAGCTTTGCATTAGTTATTTTTAGCTTTTGTTTTGTTTCCTTGTGATGCTTAAACTTTGCATCATACAAGAGGTACAAGCTGGTCACTTTCTTTTCAGGTTTTGACCTCAACCTTCCAAAAATTAGCATTGTTAAGTTCACATATTAGAGGTTAGCTAGTTCCATGTACTCGATCATATCTTTGATCTACAAATCCTTTAGGCATATTTTTGCTTTTTTGTACCCATTGAGTCCATTGAAGATGGGCTACCACACGTCACCTCCTTTTAGAGTTGCTGGAAGGCCTCATTAACTTTTGACACACTAATTGGATCTCCTTTTTGTTAACATCTTTGAAAATACCAACCTAGTCTTTGTAATGATTTTTAACTCGTTCAAACTTTAGGGACTCATTTTTCCAAGTGATGATCTCAATTGTTGTTTTCCAG
This sequence comes from Gnetum montanum, assembly GCA_015680685.1. Lineage (NCBI taxonomy): Eukaryota > Viridiplantae > Streptophyta > Gnetopsida > Gnetales > Gnetaceae > Gnetum > Gnetum montanum. The sequence continues at coordinate 1,008,020 of MNCI01027046.1, forward strand.
CAAAGGGCACAAACCTCCTCCATTGAGAGATTTTAATTTTTACTAGCTAACCTCCTCAAATCCAAGTTTATCTTGGCAAGCTACTCTTACTATTATCATACAAATTCTAGCATTTTTTCCTTTTGTGTCTCAACATTCTATAGGTGATGAATGTCTCTTGTCAGAACTATGTTCTTCTTGTGGGTCTCTGCAAAGTCCTCTTCAATGTTGTAGGTCATTACCTTTACTAAGGACTATTCAAAGACTACCATCTCCTTTGTGTCCTCAGCCTCTTAAAGTTTGTGTTGAACCTATAAAAAATCTTCATCTTTTATTATGGTCTGGCTGAGCATGATGGGATCAACTAGTCAGGCTTTCAACACTACAACCTTGATAGCCAATCATTGATTCTCTAATGTAGCTACCTTGAGTTTAGCATTGGCATTGATGAGAATCACCAAGATAGTTGTCCCCTCACCCTCCTCCAAGCTTACCAAGAAAGTATTTGCATTTCTAGAGATCTCTGGAAATTATTGTTATCCTGGAAGGGACATCATTACTTGCCAGGAACTAGGATTTGATATTATGAGCACTGGCATCCTTTGTGTAGAAAATAGTGGCATCATCTCCTCAAACTAGCTTATGGTTCTAGTCACTTCGTTAGGATGGCTCAATGTTGGTCGGTAGATAGAGGGTTCACCACTACTTGGTCTAGCTTGCTACTATTGTAGGAGTTTCTCATGGAGCTTTTGCATGTGCTCAATGACAATGTCAGCCTCTGATGTTATTTCATGAGTGGGTGGTGGTGGTGGATGCTCCTCTTCTTGCAACTTGACAAGCACCTTACCCTTCATCATCTTAAACCAAGAGGTAGCAAAAGCATGAAGAAGGGTGTGATTGGCATAGTAGGCTATACCTCCTCTTTTGCAAAATTTATGAATGAGGCATGGGAAGGGAAGTGCTTTTCTTCCATGCTCATTCTCTTTGAACCACTTTTCTATCTTTAGATAAATGAGTTATGGGAGATTGATAGGGAATTTACCACTTATAGTGGCACATGCACAAGTAAATAAGGTTGTGGTTTTGCTTAGCCATACTAGTGGATTAAGGTGGTAGGTCATGATTTTTGAAGTACACCCTCTCTACTTTAGCGAGTGCACTATATTTCTTGTAGTTAATCCCATAGCACCATTGGATCCACTCTTTCTTTGCTTCTAGGTCTACTTGTGTTAATATTTCTACCAAGGTTTCCCCAGTATCCAACAACCTGAGGGCCTTAGCAATGGCCTCCATAGAGTAAGACACACTAATATCCTTTATCTTCACCATGGCATTGGACTACCTCTTGTTCCAGAAGAGGTACATCTCTCCTAGGTACCACTTACAATTGGAAGTGAGGATAGGTCACATGGGAGAGGTTTGTAGTTGGGTTTCTACCTCTTCCAATGCCAAGTCCAAGAATGGACCAAAGTTCAATTCCTAAAGAATTGAACCTTTGATCTCCTTGGAATTAATTTTCTTAAGGTATGATTCTATTAAGGTGACTTCTAAGTTTGGTCTAGGCCTAGGCATCTCATCTCCATGTAATTGCTCAGTCTTAGTAGCAAGAATTTGTTAAACAGATTCCACTTCAGGCTCCTCCTGAAGAGGTCTCATTGTATAGGTCTCTACTGCTTGCTTTTGGGGCTACTCCAGCTATTGTTGGCCCCTTTCTTCTCTAGGCTACTTTTCCATTGGTTGGGATGATCTTCCTTCCTGTGAGTGTTTATCCCTTGCTCTAGGTGTCATCTACAATTACAACATACCCAAATATTAACATTTGATGTGTAACTTAGATAGTTTAATACCTTGTCTCCTTTGATCAATTACAACTAAGCTAAGTTGTGATTATGGAAAATTGATTATTTTAATATTATTTTATTTAAATAGCTACCAGAGTCTGTTGGGAAGGTTTAACTCTCATAAATTAGTGATTTTAATATTATTTGATTCATTAAACCTTGTGGGAGTTAGAAAAATTTTGTAAAATTTTTTGTCAAAAACCTAACATTTATGGCCCCCACGACGTAAAGCTCGCCTATAGTAGCTACAGGAATGAAGAACAAGATCAATTAGAGAAGCGATGTAAAAGTTATGGGCTCTTGAAGGTTTTGGGATTTGAAAACAACAAAAACACCTTCCTCATTTGAAAGTAAATGGAAAAATTTTTACGAAGTGTCCATAGTATATATAGACTTTTTGTGCTATGTTCACAAGGATGTGTCGATAGGGTCACATGAACGTAGCTATAGGACAAAGTTTTTCAATTAAGAAACAGAGAAAAAAGAAAGACCTTTCACATAAAATTGAAGTCCATAGGTAACTAGAAAAGCCAACAACATGATGAAATGCTCAAAGAGGACAAGAATATGCACAAAAAAAGGAGACTTAATTTGGAGAATATTCACTAAGGAGTGCAAAACTAGATGTAATCGATGTGGAACTCACAAGGTTTAAAAGCAAAAACATCTAAGGGATAAGGAACTTAACCTTTCCAACAAAGTGGTATGTACATGGATCCTCCCCATAGTAGGCTCATGCCCTTAATGCCCTTGCATGTCCTCAAACCATGGAGTCTGTGGGCCTCATGGTTGATTAATGGTTGTGGTTAGTTAAGAACTAAATAACTAGGCAAATCATCAAATAATTTTAACCATATCCAAACAAAGACATTAAAAAAATTCATGAGAAGAGGCAATGAGGTGGTTGATGGAGATCATAGGTGGATGAGAGAGTGTGGAATGGAGTCCCTTATCATGGTCACATGAAGTCCCTTTTGAAGCATGTCGTTAATATGACCTGATAATATCCATCTTTAGTTCAAATTAAGACCAAGCACTTCCAGTGACTCCACATTGACACACTTAGACTATTCCACCTCCCAAGGTACAAGAGTATCCCTACAGATTAATCACCATTCCAAAGAGAGAAGAAAATAGAAGCAGGAAGTGAAAAGGGCCTTAGTTAGAGGGGTGCCTTTAGGCATGGGTGCATGTCTTTCTGATCCCATAACTAGTGCTTGTGGCCTGTTATTAAGTCTAAGACGCGTGCTTTGAATTTTTATTATTTTTTTATGTTTTTATGTGTTTATCAAATGGAAACTACACCATGCAAAGACTTACCTTCCTACTATTGGTTGATGGAAAAATGGCAAAGGATCCATGAAGATATTGATGCACCCTAGAGGGTCAAAAAGTTCAAAAAGTGTCAAATCCCCTTGAATTCACATCCTTATCTATCCATTTAATTCACTCCAAATTTGGAAACTACCAAGGTCACAAGTTCATTATAAGTTATTTTTAAGAAGGGACCTCATACTTCCAAAACAAAGGGACATCATAAAGTTGTGGATTGGTGGATGATGTGGACTCACTACTTGTTAACATGAAAAGAATCAATGTCTCATTCATCAACATCAAAATCTAAAAATGAAATCCAATCATTTGTAATCAAATAATAATGTAAAGTACAAAGCACCATCAATTAGCATCTCTAGTTGCACCAAATCTTGGCGACAATAAAGAAAGAAAATAAAATCATGAGAAAAATGAAAACTAAATAAGGGAAAATATAGAAAAAGTTATAAAATACTCAAGAAAGAAAGAAACATACTAAAAATGGTGTAAAACAAATAAGTTAAAAAACTAAGGAGAAACTTTATGTGATATTAGCATGGATGGCCATCTCCCCCATGACTAAGTTGGAAAAATGACATCCAAAATATTAAGCATGCACATCCATCTATTGAGGTGTTGGTGTTACTAGTTATTTTGGGTTCTAGAAAAAATTTATTTGTTATGTGTTGACTAATATTTTCTTGTTTGGGCTTTCAAGTTGGTAAATTAGCATGGCTCGAGATGAAAATATTTCATAGATGATATAAGGGTCCTCCCATAACATTTGAAACTTAGTACGTTGAGGTGCATGCATGGGATCCCAATAGAGTACCTTATCTTCCATTTGAAATTTTACCTTCCTAATCCTAAGGTCATGTTGTTGTTTTTTGTATGCCTTATGCACTTCTTTAAATGATAGGCCCACTAGTCAATTCTCATCTAGCACATTAAGATTCATTAATTGCTCTTTCTATGCTAAGCTTAGATCTAGGCTAAGGTCACATGTAGTTGATAGTATACAAAGTTTTGCTTGAATGGGAATGTTGGGAGCTTTCTATACATGAGCTCATAGGGAGAGTATCTAATAGAAAATTTCCATGTGAAATGATAGGCCCAAAGGGAATCATTAAGTTTAGAGCTCCAGTCCCTCCTATATTTACTAATGATTTGGGTTAGTATTTTGGTTATCTTCCTATTTGTGACTTCAACTAGATCATTAGCTTAGGGATGGTAGGGAGTTGTTAATTTATTTTCAACCCCCAAACATTGCATCAATTTTTGAAAAGTGGTGCCTACAAAATGTCTTCTATTGTCTAAAATAAGTGCACATGGCATACCAAACCTATTTACAATGTATTGTTGTACAAACCTAGCCACCGTGGAAGTCATATAGTTGTGACAGTTGTAGCTTCTACCCATTTTTTGTAGTAGTCAATAGCAACAATTGTGTATACCTTTCAATTGGACATTGGATTGATGGATCCCATGAAATCGATTCCCCAAAGATTAAAAGGCTCCAATGATTAGATCCATTATTAGAGCCCTTTCATATGAGCTGTCATCCCCCCATCATGTTAACATCAATCACAGGAGCAAACGAAGTGATGGGCATCCTTGAAAAGTATTGGCCAATAATATCTTACCATGAGGATTTTAATGGTCATTCACCTCCTAGAATTGTGGGCCCTACAAGGGCCTTTGTGTGCATCTTGGAGAACTTTGAGTTAATCCACATCACAGACATACCATCGAACAAGGCCATCCACACAAACCTTGTAAAGGTTTTCATTGATCTCCATGAAGCATTTGGCCTAGTGAAGAAAGTACTATTTCTTCATCTAGTCCCACTCCTATGCTAGCTCCTAAGTGAGAAAATAGGATATGATGTTCTTGTACCAAATGATCTCCTTGGGAACTTGTTCATTTACAGCACCAGTAAAGAGGACTTCATCAAGAAATTAGTCTGAAAGTGGGCTCTCCTCCTCCTTATTTTTTCATCAAAATTAAAATAAGTGGTTAGCTACCATGTTCTTGGTCTCCTTTCTATCCATCATTGTTAGATAAAACTCTTGCAAGATCATCAACCATCATATATCATTAGGGCTTACCGTTGGCTTGTTCATGAGGACCCTAATGGCATTGTGGTCTATGTATACAAATACTTTTTATCTAAGCACATAGTACTAAAATTTCTCTAAAGCATAAACCACTACCATAAGTTCTTTTTTAGTGGTGGTGTAGTTCAGTTGTGCACCCATAATGCTTCTACTAGTAAAATGGATGTAATAAGAACATTTTTAATCATCCAATTATGTCAGCACAGCTTCCAATGCATGGTTAGATGCATCCATCATGATGTGGAAGGGTCTAGACCAATTAGGTGCTCATAGGATTGGTGTTTCTACAAGCTTCTGCTTGAGGTGCTGGAATGCATGCTCGCATTCCTTGGTCCTATAAAATGAAGCATCCTTCTTTGTAAGCTCTACCAACAATTTGGCAATGTTAAAAAAGTTCCTAATGATGTGCCAATAATAACCAATATGCCTAAGGAATGACTACATGTTTTTAATAATTTTTGGCAATCAGGTTATTTCTTGGATGACCCTTATCTTTTCAGGTCTACCTTAATCCCTTTTTGTGAAATTTGGTTCCCTAGTACAATGCCTTTTGGAACTATCAAATGGTTTTTCTACCATTTGAGCTTGAGGTTAGTCTACACACACCTTTTCAACACTTACTCAAGATAGTCCAAGGCTTACTTAAATGTAGCCCCATAGGTGGAGAAGTCATCCATGAAGACTTCCACCCTACTACCAATCTACTATTAAAAGATGCTAAGGACCAAGCATTGGAAAGTAGTAGGTGCATTGAAAAGGCCAAAGGGTATCTTACTATATGCAAAAGATCCCCAAGGACTCATGAATGTTATTTTCACCTAATCCTCTAGTGCAAACTAAATTTTGTATAGCCTCTATAATCATCCAGAAAGCTGTAGTAGTAATGCCTTGTGATGATGTCCAAAATCTAATCCACAAATGACAAAGAAAAGTGATCTTTGTAGGTTGTCATAGTCAATAGCCTAAAATTAATATAGACCCTCCACTTGCCTCCCTTCTTTGGTATTATAATAAGTGGACTAACCCACTTACTATCCACAATGGGATTAATGAGCCCTGCCTTGAGGAGTTGCTCAATTTCTTCTTTGGTATTATAATACGTGGACTAACCCACTCACTATTCTCTACTAGCATATCCTAGGATTGATTCCTATGAGCTCATGATATGACCAAGCAAAGGCTATTGACCATTTTTTAATGACTTCTAAAAGCTACTCTTTTTTTTTGCAAAGGAGCAATATTAGCATTGATGATGACTGGCTTGCCATTGGTTAGGAAGGCATATTCCATTCTAGCTAGCAGAGCTTTTAGCTTAAGAGGGTTCTACTTGAATGTTTCAAGGATTCTCAACTCTCCCTAATTGATTTCACCTTTTTCTTTAAAGAGTTAGTGATGGACTTGCTCTAGTTTGTCCATGTTATCTACATAAGAGTTCATGAGGCTCTTAGTTGGTTCCATGCACAATGTTAAGCTACTCTTTACTTCAACTATTAGCCACCAGGTGCCCTCTTATTTTGTGTCTATTATGTATAGGCACCTTTTAATTTTTGGAACATCTACACACCGCCTACATGCTTTCAATGTTGTAATTTGAACAGTCCACAATTTCTACACAGAGTGGAACCTTATGTCATGTGATGCATGGAACACAATTCTTCCCAATTTTGCCAAATTCATTCTCCTTGAAGATTTTCAAGGAGAATTCTCTTATCCCCAACCATGCATCAATGGTACCCAGCCACTCTCTTACCATAATGATAGGAAAGTCCCCTTTGCAGTTGTCCACTTGGATCATCAAGAAGTTAGCAAGATAGGACCATCCATAAATAATGGTCATAATGTCCTCTACCAATCCCAAGGGGAAAATGATGGACTGATCTACTAACTCTAAGAGAATGTTGCTCTTTTTAAGTGAAAGTAGGTTCTAAGCTTTGTACATTTCTTGTAATATCAAATTTCCACTAGCACATGAGTCTAAAAGAGCCTTGCAAGATTCATTATTATCAATTTGTAAATAGATTAGGTGAATTCTAGGATCAAATGTCTTCTTGGGAAGGTAGCCAACCTTGATCCAAATAGTGATTGCATGGATCAACATTATAAAATGCACTTTAGGAGAAGTTTGGTTTGAAGGGTTCTCAAGGAGATTATGGAGGAAGTAGGAGAAGCAAGGTCAATATCCATAGGTGTCTATGAGGGCTTGGTAGGACTATTGGTTTTGAAAAAGGATATTTTTTGAGGCTTAGTATTAGAACCACTCAGTTGAGGAGCCAACTGTAAGTTCACAACCTTTATGATGTTTCTCTGTTGCTGCTGGGCTGGTATTTCTTCCTACATAGATGGAGTAGGTAGTAAAGAAGTTGAGGAAGGAGGTGTAGGAGTGAAAGGATGAGAAGGATAATAAGGAAATGGGGACTTTTCCCTTAGAGATGGTGCTTTATAATACTTAGAAGGGTAGTAGTGGTGCTGGAAGGAAGTGTGAATAGAAGAGTCACATGGAGAAATGGGTTGCTAAACATAGTATCCATATGGATCTGGCTAGTGATAAGGGTACTATTGCCATGGTAATGACATCCCCCACCACTATGGATGTTGCAACTATTGATACTACTCATGAGATAGAGGTGGAAGTCCACTTGGATAGTAGGATTGTTGGTGGAACTACTGATCATTACCTTGGGGATAAGGCAACCTCCTGGGTGCTTGTCATTTGGTCAATCTAGGATTCAATGCATACACCCTAGATTCCTACAAGTGTGACACAATACAAAAACATTCCTTAGGATGTTCATAGTGATAGATGTCACACCCATCATCATCTATTTCAAAATCTACAACCTCTTCTACTACAACAACTTTTCCCTTACCCTTATGATGGACATCTTGAACTTCCTTTCTCTTCCTTCTATCACATTCACTACCTCCTTGGTTTCTATTATTCTAAGTAATTCTTAGAGTAATTTGAAAATTTTCATCTAAGGAGTCCCACATTTTGTCAATCTTGGCCAAAATTTTAGAAAGATTTTTGGATCAATAAAATTTTCCATTGCACCACTTCATTGAGTGATGCCTCCTCCTCATTATCACAAAATTGAATCTCCGTATTAATAATGGAAGGATCTTGGTTGTACTCTTCTGCACTTTCCCTCTTTCTCAACTCACCTTCTTCCTTGGTCACTTACATAATTAGCCTTTGAATCTAATGGGTGCATAGCTCTAAAAGCCTCCCTTGGGCATAAACCCCAAGAGTTCTCCTCATTTTAGTTTAGAGTCCATCTACGATGTGGCGTAGCTAATCCCTTTGAGAATAGCCATGGCCTAGGCATTGGTGGAACAAGGAGTAGTACCTAGCCATGACTACATCTAAGGATTCATGAGTTTCTTATTTCCATCCTTGGATATTCCTTCTCAAGTTGAACACTCGAGAGTATGTCGGGTACTTGTCATTGAACAATTCAAGCATCATACTTCACCTCCAAATGCAATCTAGCTCTAAGGACCGATACCAAGTTTCAACTTCTTTGATGAGTGTCCTAGGAAACAAATTCAACTTTTGCCACTTATTTCTACGTTCTATAAGGCACAAGCATCATGAAAGGCGTAGAGATGATTTTTTGGATTAGAATTATATCCCCCTTTGATTTTATGAATATTATTCATGTTCAACCATTTGATGCAGCTATCTTTCACATGCCTTATTGGTATTCTAACCACCTCTGCAATATTCAACATGTTCATTATAGACAGCAAAGGCTCATCATAGTCATGGCATTCTCTATGGCCACTGTCATGGTCATGATGCCTATGATGAGCTCTATTGTTCATTCTCTCTTGGTGGTGAGCCTCCCTTAATTGCCCATGCCCATGGTCCCTACTATTTCGGTGGGATTTACAATAATCTCTATCCTACCAATCACCTCCATCATGATCTTTGTTGCTCCTGCAGCTTTAGTCAGAGTTGGAGGAGGAAGAAGATGAAGATGAAGAAGGTGAAGAGGAAGGGGAGCCATCACCAGTGTGATGTCTGCTACTTCCTCTTTTATGGTTTCTACCATAGTCACCATGTTTGTCCTTGCCTTGGTGCTTGTCCTTGTTTCTACCCTAGCTACTCTCTTTGAAGGCTCTCTAATTATGGGATCCATTGTTTCCAAAACTATGATTGGTTACAGTTGAGTGTATCCATTGGTTAATGATCTCCTCATCAAAGAGAGGAGGAGAATTAGTGTATTGAGAGCTCCCTAAAAAAAATTCCTTCCCTTCTTTGTGTGTTTGTAAGAACAAGTGGGTAGGCCCAATTTTACCTTTTGTGGCCTCATATTGGACCTCCATCTACCTATCTTTCTTTTTCTATGCCTCTATGGGATGATAATCCTGATAGACATGATCTTGCACTTCATATTAAGAATTGAGTCTAGTAATGCCCAACCTAATAAGATTGTTCAAGAGCATTGCAAGAAAAAATTAGTTGAGAGGCAACATGATGTTGCCTTCCATGTCCCTCCACTGTAGCTACTCATCCTAATGTAGGATGAAGGTGAAGTCTAAAGTATACTCATCTGAATGAGTATAGACCACCTTAAATCGTAGGGGCACTAGTGTCTTGTTGTCTTCTAGTTGTTGGTTATTGGATCTACTTACGAATGGTGGAGAATTTTCACTGCAAGAAGAAGCCATGTTAGTGCTTAAGAAAAAATAGTATGCTTATGTTATTATTATTATCCTAATGATGTTACCTTAGGATTTGTTACAATGTCATTGAATAATTTCAATAACTTCCTAGATAGCACATGTAGCTAACTAAATTCCCTAACAACGACACCAATGATGAGCAGTGAGTATACCCTACCAACCATCCAAATTTCAAGCTTCATGCACAATTTGATAGAATTCCATAGACTTTAGCTCTATAAGTACACATCATCTAAGATAGTGAATCTATGGACATGATCATTGTCTTCTTGGTTCCACTTCTATAAGTGCAAGCATATGATTAAGTGTAACCAAGGCACATGATTTGTATAATTTTGTATTTTTATCTATTTTATCCTAAGCATAAAATAAAGTGATTAAGTGCTAATTAATATAATAACTATCTATTACCTTAAGCTAATTCCTAACATAAGCATTTGGTCCTAGCTATCATACACATCCTAAACACATTATAATGTTGTTGGGTTACCAAGTGCTAGCACTACTGGGATTACCAAGCATTAACATTGTGCTCGAGGTGGTCGTACTTATGTGTATTAATTAATTCTTATTTAATTAACTAAAGACATTAAAGTAAATTACATTAAGAGTAAAGTGCATTAAGGTAAAAATTAAGCTAGTTCCAAATGTTGCAAGGTTTATCACGAAGCTCATCTTTATTACCATAACATCAAAGTGTCCAGGTACATTAGTGTTCAAATAAGGATTCGTACGCTTCTTGACTCATATTGCAAGCACTTAGAAAATATTCTAACTATTGGGAAAGCAAATTGCAAGAACTTCATTAAGCTACTAAATGAATAATGTCATATATGCAGTGGGTTCATGCTTTATAAAGGCAAATACAGAGACTCTGTCAACACACATGCATTAACATATCTCCCCATGCATCGACAAGTATGCATCGACAAGGATACATTGATGCAACCTCATCAATGCATCCAAACCATGATTCGTTGTAGCAAGCATATGATTATGTGTAACCAAGGCACATGATTTGTATAATTTTTTATTTTTATCTATTTTATCCTAAGCATAAAATAAAGTGATTAAGTGATAATTTATTTTCATTGCAACACTTGGCCTAGTTTAACAACTTCTTTAACTATAATTTAATATCATTGTTCTTTTCTTTTACATGCAATTAATTAATTACTTTATGTTCCATTATTAATTGCGTAGCATGAGTATAACCAATTTTGAACATAAATACATGAACCTATGGTAATCCTAGTAGTGTACTACTTAGTATGCTAAGCAATAGACACTTGGTAACCAAGAAACATTAGCATAAGTTCAAGATGTGTACAAAAAGCTAGGAATGGATGCTCATTACTTAGGCTAGGCTAGATTTATTTTTTACACCTAGACCAAATAAATAATATTTTTAGTATTCCAACAATTTAATAATATTTTATTATGGCCTCAATAACATCAATATCATATGCCTCAATCACTCTTAACCATACATACTAGTGTCACACAAGTATGATTGGAAAGACAATGACCAATAATTAATCACCTAGCTATCTAGACATTCAAACTAGTCTAATCTAAGAAATTTGACTAGGTTACACATGAACACTTATGATTTATATGATTGAGCAGAGGGTCTACTCTACCACTCACCATGGGCACTATTCCTAAGAACTAGTACTAGTCATTTAGATAGTTAGAATCGTACAAGAATTTTTGTTAGACCTTAAATAATTTATTTCATAGAAATAATATTATTTAATTTAAGAACACTAAAGTAATTAAACGATATCTTCTTTTTGCAAGGATCACCTATTGATGACTTTACAAGAGGATGTGAGGAGATAGTTAAAAATAAGGATGATGTACCCCATAAAATAAATTTATCTACCAACATCTAAATTCTTACTATTCAAATTTCACATTCATTCTCCACTAGGATGATCACTTGTGATAAAGGAAGAAGGCCACATTATGTCAACACCTAATCACTCAATTTCATTGATGCTCATGATGACATTAATGAAAGTGGAACTTGAAGTAGCTACCATTAATTACAAGGTTGTTGATGAAATATCTAGGCCTTATCCACCCACCAAAGTCCAATTGTAAAAGGATCATTTTATGGAGGTATGTCATGAAGCCACTAATGGAAAGGGGACCATCATTTCATTAACATCACAATCTGAAAAAGGGCATATTGATTATCAATATGGTATATTACATAGCTAAAATTCTCCAACCCTTGCTACAAATGACACAAAAAATTCATGGTTACATTTATCCTTGGCTAGCAACAAAAAAAAAAGGAAATAGGATCTAACACTAAGAGGGCCTTCAAGTATAGGCCATCCAATAAACCAATCAAAGATGATCAAGATCATGAAAGGAGAACAAGCTAATACAACTATCCTAGTTCTTCATCATCCTCATTCTCATTATCATCAAGCTTTGACAAGGATAAATATGACCAAGAAATAAGGGATAATGACAAATGACCTTGTATACATGATCAAAGAGATCATTGCATAAATAAAGGAAGAGATGGTAGATGAGACCAAGAAGCAGGGCATAGAGTTGAAAGAAGATATAACAAGCACTACAAAAGAGTGCATGATCATAATAAAAACCATGAGAACAAAGATGATTATGAAGAACCCTTTCTTAATATCCATAGAATTATTAATATGAGGAAGGAAATCTACATACCTACCAAGCATCAAAGAAATATCTAAATCAAGTAGCTAGACATGAACAACATTCCTAAGCTTGAGGAAGACTACAATGTTAATCCACAACACCATCTGCAATCCTTCTATGATGCCTACATTTTGCAAAACATAAAGAATGAATAGTAAAAGTTAAAATTATTCCTAAGGACATGCATCAAATAGGTGGAAAGTTGGTACTAGTCCTTGGAACTAGAATCAATTTAAAGACGGAGTATAATGTTGTAGATCATCAATAATATATATTAAACATACTCCACAGTTTCTAATATGAGAAATTATATAAATGGAGGTAGGGAAATTGATGAGTCATCATTTGGGGCGACAGTGATATCGCGTATGCGATATCGCAGCCCAATCCACGATATACGCGATATCACATCCATAATATTGCAGCCCAACCCATGATATCGCAGCCTATCTCCTCATTTATAAATAAGAGGTAGATGGATGAGTGTTAGGAGTTAGTTCTTAATTCCTTACCCAAACTCTTGTAGTTTTTCCTTCTTAGAGTTAGAATTATTTCCCAGTGTGTGCCCGCAGTGTGGTGATTGTAGTTGTACGGCATCCTTATTCGAGTGTGACGTACTTGGACACGCACATGACCAGAAATAAAGATCAGGATTACTTCATCATTTCAACATTCACTTAGCTTAATTATTTAATTAATTTTTATTTGTTGCTTTCCTAGTTAGTCTCTCACCCTTATCTCATGTTAAAACGCGGAATGAGTAGGACTTGATTACGAGCATTTAAGTGTGACTACTTGGTAACCTAGTAGCGTACCTAGGATCTACACTTGGCAATGCCAGTAGTAGTCATGTGTGAAGTCCAAGATGTGTACGGATAATCAAGGAATGGATGCTCATCGCACTTAGGCTAGTTTAGATTCTCTTACCCTTTCTCTCTTAGCTTAGATAATATTACTTTCCACTACCTTCAGGAGTAGCATTAGATTAGAAACCCATCATACACCTCACTCTGGACTAAACCATATGTGACAAAGCTAATACTAGTCCAGGTGGGAAGACAACAAACTGCGACCTAAGGCTAACTGTCTAGATGCCACAACTAGTTTTTCTACGGAGTTCGACCGAATCTCATGTGTAATGCTCGTATTCATATGGTTGAGTGTAGGGGTACCTCGCCACTCATCAGCAATCATGAGTCCCTTGATGCAGCCTTGGGTAGATATTACTCACCATCACATAGATGCTCAAGTCATAGCTTTTGTAATACCCTATATATTTAACCCCCTATTTTATCTTTATCTTTTGTTAATCTTTGTTGATTTATATCTCTTGAAGGATTTGATCTCATCATCTTATAAACAATATTAATTTTGTGTCCCATTGTTTCTTGTGAAATATTTTAGTTATCTTATATATATATATATATATATATGATAATCTTCTTTTTAAAAAATATTCCTCTTTTAAATTCTCATTTTAGTATTTATTAACATCTTTTGTTAATATTATTTTATTAACTTTTGGATTTGGATGTCAGTAATTTCTTAGTATCTCTTGCTTAATAACATGTTGACAGGATGTGGCACATGTTGTAAACTAGAAGATGGGAGTTTTGAAAAAATATCATATTTTAATAACTTTCACAAAGATTTTCTTCTATTTTCCTTCGTTTCTAAACTAGGGATTTTCTCTTAATTATTGGACTCTTATTAAAATTTTCTATTTATCATGAATGAAATTTAGGAGATAATCCATTGTAGGCCAATATTGCTATATTGGCTAGGAGTTTGTAATCTTGTATTTAATTATGAGTTCCCATATTTCTCTACCATCCATTGCACTTTCTCATTGGTTATTTCTTCCTCCATTATGATCAAATTTGTTGGTGTTAAGCTTCATGCATTGTAGACCAACTTTGTTATAGATCAATTTGTTAAGGTAGACTAACTAACCCAAGCTTTGTATCTTTTAATGTTTTCTTTGAAGCAAGCCATATCTTGTCATCCCTTTGTTATCAATTTGAGTTTTGTATCAATCTTTTGAGTGCTCTTTCTGTACATTGATTCTCGTTCTTGAGATATATATTGTTGTTCCTATAGACCCCCTACCATTTCCATCATTTTAGAATTTTCTCAGCTATTTCCTAGTGTTTCCTGTCTTGAATAAGATGTCCTAGACCTCTATCAAATATCCTTCTTACGTGCCAAGAATTCCAAGAAGATGTCTCACCCATGATCAAGACGTAACATTTTTACCTAAGATGTCTTTCCATATTTTGAGACATCTTTGCTGAGACATATCCACCAAGCTTAAGATGTCTCTAGTTCAGGTAAGACATCTCCCCAACCTTGAGACATCCAAGTTCAAGTTAAGATGTCTCCCAACTTGTTGAGACATTCCATCCTACCTTGAGATGTATCCAAACTTCATAAGACATCTCACTAGAACTCAAGACGTCTCACCTACCATGACTATAAAAAAAACCTCCAAAAATAAAGTCTAAAGCTCCATTTCATGCTCAAACAGGTTCCCATTAGCCTTGGAACACCTTAAACTTCTTAAAGCTCATCTAAAAACACTAGGAATCAAGAAAAACACATAATTTTTGTGGTCATCTTATGAATGTTATTTGTCTCATTTGTTTCATGTTGTTATCATGATTTGTGAAGCTTATTTAATCCTCAATATTTGTTTCTAATCTCTTGAAGGTGCATTTCAATGGGATCAATGGGTAAGCATTACGAAGAGTCTAGATTGGATTCTAGAACTTCACCCACATCACTTATGATCATGCCCTGGATAGCTAGATCTAAGTGTCAATGAGTAGGCATTGTCAAGGGTAAGGTTGGATTCCTTCCTTAATCCACGTCGCCGATGATTGCATTTAGGTTGTGACATTAGACAAGCATTGTGGGAGAATTTTTTAGCTAAGTATTGTTTACTCACATCGCTTGTGAATGTCAAGTGGTTGATTTTCATAATGCAAAACTAAAGGGTGGATAATCCATTTAAGTTTATTTCTAAGTTAAGTTCATCCAAGATCAAGTGAGGTTGATCAATTAGTCCTTGAGGAGAATCGTTGATAGCATCCAAGATAGGTAAGACCCTTGCAAACTAATAGTTCTTGTGAATGATTGATTCTAATACATTTTCGGTTTGCCTATCTCTTGATGTTTATGGATATCATGATTTTTGATTTTCCTCTTAGTATCTAATCTCATGAATCTTGAGATGGCTTCTTGTGTAGCACGTGCCCTGTCTATCAACTTATTCCAAGTGCACCAAGGTGGTTAGCTCTACTTAAAAGGTTTCTAACCCTTCCTACATGTGTGGTTGCAAATCCATAGGAGCATGATTATGATGGAGTTGGATATTTGGATCTTTTCTTTATGTTTTCAAATTTTGATTATGTTTTCATGAAATTTTATGTATTTAAGCTTTGTAATGTTGGATATTATCAACTCTTTTTTGAGGTTATTATGTTATGAGATTCATATATGGGTTATGGTTAATGGAATTGCTACTTAAAATACTTTGATGTACATTTTTCTTTACCATGGATTTTGATTAAGATTTATAATGCTTATGGTGATTATTTCCTTTTGGTTATAAGCATTATGGCATCACATGTCCAAGTTATAAGATTTATGTGATTAAAATTTGAATATTTAAGTGTAAGGTTTTAGGGTGTAACAACTTTTGTCATAGGGAAAATTTATACCATATTATAGATGGAGTCAAAAACAACAAAAGGGAAAATCTAGCTCAATATTTTAATATATTCTTTATGTGTCTTCAAAACCTAATTAAGGACATGTCCAAAGATTTATTTCTCTAGCTCAAAAACTTGAAGAAAATCTCTTGTTTGAATGACATATTTAGATCTGAATTAATTGAAAAAAAAAGAGACAAGTAAGAAAGACATGTTTTTCTTTCTTTATCATTGCCTCTACTAAAAATATATATGCACATTTTTCTTTTGAAAGATTAATCTATTGTCCTATCTTGATCAAGATGTACTTAAACCCCATTTGAGGATGATTAAGTGTAACTTTAATTTGTATTGAAATTGTAGCAAACATATATAAGTAGGCCTTTAGGAACTTATTTGTCAAGTCGCAAGAGCTGGATTTAAGCCTAGGCATAGTAGTTGTAAAATTATTCTTTAATAATGCTACAAGAATACCTTTATGAATAAGATGTTAAGTATCTAACCTAAAACCATAAATAGTCTTTGGAATGATGTAACCCTTAATATTTTAATGATTATGAAATAAATGGATACATACCTCTAATCAAATATGAACTTAGCCTACCAACTAGTGTAAAATTGATAGGGGTATAGTTGAATGATGATGAACTTAATATTAAAAATAAGGTAATATAAGCAATGTGAAATAAAATCTAAGTAATAAAAACAAGTAAAAAATCATAAAAAT
Organism: Gnetum montanum; assembly: GCA_015680685.1. Taxonomy (NCBI): domain Eukaryota; kingdom Viridiplantae; phylum Streptophyta; class Gnetopsida; order Gnetales; family Gnetaceae; genus Gnetum; species Gnetum montanum. The sequence goes on from MNCI01027046.1 coordinate 1,025,097, forward strand.
AATAAGAGAATGAGAAATTCAATATGTGTGAAAGATTTTTAATCCCATTCCTAGTGAATGAGAAATGCTTAATTAAGTAAATGAACAAAGTTTGCCTCCTAGGGAGGGTCAAGTGCTACAATGGTGGGAGAATATAGATTGTAAAATAAAAATAACAATAGAAACTTAGTTTATGAGAAAATTAAAGATTTTAACAATGCATTTTAATCTTTTGTGGATGTGCATATGGATAGAGAGTCTTCCATTACTATTTGGATTCGATTTAGTGTCAACACAAGGCCTTTTCATGAATTGTCCCATAGGTAGAACTAGTATTGTAGAAACTAACATTGTTACAGGTGATGCTAATATGTGGTGACATAGGAATTTGGCATGATCTTTTTTTCATATGTTGTGAGTAGCTTAGGAACTAGGACAATGCTCACAAACTATAGGAGATGTTGGGGTGGATGAGGAGTGAGCAGGTGAGGTACTGGATGCATGTACTTGTGCTCTGGAGGTCTTGAAGTTCAAAAAATACTCTTGAATCTCAATAAATTAATCCTAAAATTATGGTTTTGTCTTGGTATTCATAAGGTTATGATTTTTAAATTTCACCCTAAGCTAAGTGCAGCTAACTCAAAGTTCACTTTTGAAAATTAAGATTATGCATTCATGATGTAATGATATGATGCAATATTAGCATATGTGTGTCTAGGTGTGTTGCAAGTGATGCATGACACTAATGCTAGCATGTGCATGCCTGTGTATGTTGAAACTACAATTGAAAGAAAAAATTTTAATGCATGTTGCAAATTTGACGAAGGTAGATGATGCTACTATCAATGTTCTTGTCACCTAGCCATACTTAGAAAAATTATCTTATTTCATGTTTCTCAAAGCTTGTTAAAATTGCTAAAAAATGATGCATGTCATCTCATGACTAATGTAATCTTACTATTAAATTTTTGAAGAAGTCAAAATTTGAGCCAAAAGGCAAACTTATGATACATGTTGTAAATTTAACTAAGGCAAGTGACACTAATGCTAACATTAGCATCACCTAGTCATACTTAGAATAATTGTGTTGTTTCATCTTCCAAAAATTACCAAAATTATGAAAGTTTATGCTTATTATCTTGAGGATGATGTAGACTAGTCACAAGAGGTTCAACAAAGGTGAAATTGAAGTTAGAAGACAAGTTTTAAGGCAGTGATGTTATGGTGACTAAGGTAAGAATTAGCATCATCTAGTGTCACCTAGATAATATTTAGAAATTTTTTGGTTTTCAAAATTATTTGGATCACTAAACCTAATGCTCATATGCTTTATCATGACTTAGAACATCTTCCAAGAGATTGTGAGAGCTAGAAATAAAACTTATGATGATGATTTTAAGGGCTTTTTGATAGCCAAAATAGATGAAATAATGTCAAAACGACACTTGTTCTGGTTGTGTAAATACTAAAATAGTAGGTATAATAGGCACAACTACTTAAAATAGGTTAGGCTTTTGATCATCCATTAAATCTCCTAGGACCTTACCTTAGAGGGACAAATATTAAGCCTTTAGGTGATAATCCTTGTATATAAGTAGGCCTTTACTAATAAGGTGTCACTTAAGCTAGTGATAGGTGGCTTAAGCTAGTGATAAGTGGCTCAAGTGCCTAGCTCATAGTCTATTTAGGATATAACCATAAGAGGTTATCAATTTGAATCATACTTGAGGCATCATTATTCTCTTTTATAATTCTTCCAATGTATCATGTTGGCTATATGTCTTGGAGTACACATCTTTGTCATTCTCTTATCCTTATCCCAAATACATGGGATTGGCTATATGAGTTCTTTTATATCATTCACTTTTATTAAAAGCTAAATAATCATTAATATTAAAATCCTAAAGTATCTTGTTATTATTTTATTTTTCATTAATAGATTCGATGTTTCTCTCTTTGATTTTTCTCTAGTAAATCTAATTTCCTTGAAATTATCATTCCCCTATGGAAGATTCTAAATTACTCCTAACTTCTTATATTAATTCTAAAATATTTTCTTTTTCTTTCAATGAAAAAATTTGTATTAATTCTTGGAATGTAGATTTATAAGCTAGTGAGAAAAAATTATGATGCCTTCTTCTAATTATGTTTTTTTCTTTAAAGGATAAGACAAGTCATTTAAAATACTTCCACAGGAAAAGATGAAAACCAATGTACATAGTTAAAATTTTTAAGGGAATAAGGTAATCTTTTGACTAGACTATAAGAAATCCAACCAAAAGTCCTAACCAAGTTGTTGCTAGCCACCTAGAAAAACAAAGTCAAAATAAGTGGGATTAAATCCCAACATTACACCCATTGGGCATGATGCCCCTAGGCATACCTATAGGGGATCTAAATAATAAAATAAACACAAAAATTATTTATTCACATAAGACTAACTATAGCAAAAGTGATTGGGAGAGTAACCATTAGGCCTACAAGCATCAAAATTATCACATGTCCTAATTGGACCTCTCCTTCTCTAGGTTGCAAGGAGTGCTCTCAGAGATAGTCTTATCAGGTAACAAGAGTAGCAACAACTACATCTCTAGCAACAACCATTTTTTCAACATCACTAGGTTGATCTGTGTTGATAGCATGAGACTAAAAATGCTTTTCACATTACAATGAGTCATGTCAAACATTTCCTGCCACAAGGAAACAAGCCTCATCAAAGTGTGTCCATACTCTATGAGCCAAGGAACTAGGCCACAAGAACTGAATGTCCCATCCCCTGAAGCCTTGTTGACATCAACTTAGCCTCAACAAACCACAAATGTCATTCAAATTGAGGTTATGCTTTCCTTTTCACAAATGCCATTGGTAAGGCTAGGACCATAATCACATATCCACCATCGATTGTTAACTTAGACCTTTTTAGCTTCAGTGGTGCTAAATATCACATCAAAACAATGGTTGGAATGCCACCCAATCATTTTTTGTAGCACAACTAACCATAAGAGGTCAATGCCATATGCTTAAAAGCCATAGTTTCCAATGGGGATTCATCCTAGATGTCTAAATCATCATATGAAACCTCTAAAGAGTCCTTTTGTGACATGCTAGACATCAAAGAGGACCTAATTTGAGGAGGTGTAGGGTTTTTAGGGAAGCCATCAAGATTTTTAGGGTTCATACAATATGCACTAAGAGGTGTATAGAAGATAGATAGTCAGATATGGGAAGATGGGGTGGTCAAGGTGAATAGGGAGGGCATGGAGGGATTAATTTACTATGAAGGTGTAAAAATGAATGTGGGGGTTGAGAGTGTGAGGGGAAAGGGGTGGAATTTGAAAGATGTAAAAACCCTAATCTTGCCTAATGAGTTATGCAAGGATAACATAGTGGAAAATGCAGGAGATATAAGCATGAGTTGTCATACGGAGCTCATAGGCTAATGTGGAAGCCAACTAGGCCATGAGGTTTAGCTCATCTAGCATCTCACCTAGGCAAAAGGAGCAAAGCAACTAAAAATTAAATTGAAAATGAATAGAAACCTTAACATCAAGGGCTACATATAAAGAATTTGATGTACAAGCTTTACCCACACTAGAGGCAGATTCCACCATTTGAAGCACCCATGGGATTGCTACAAGATGGGCTCATTTCTGAAGAACCTCTACATAATTATCATAGTTTGGTGGTTCAATCATGCAATAATGGCTCTCTGATTTTGAATCCCAATGATCACCACCATTGAACCTTGTTCTAATGATGTTGATGCAACACAGACATCTTATTTTATTCTCCCTAATTATGTATATGAGTCACTAGTTGCTAATCTTACTCATGATAGGTGTTTCATATTTTGAGCTACTTGCCTCATGATCAAAATTTCATTTCACAGTTAAATGATGTGATGGAAAAGCATAAAATTTAAATTATTTATGTCATGTATTAGTCTCATTTTTTTCTCCTTGTTGAGCTAGGCAATGTTTTGATGGTATAGTGTGTTATAGATATAGGATTATTTATACTTAACAACATGTGTTTCTAACCCTTGGTATATCATTTATTCTCTTTTGTTAATCCTTGGCTTAGCTTATATCTTTTGGAGGATTTTATCTCATGAAATTCCTAGTATTTTTATTTGTGCACAATTATTCTTGAAATCTTAAATTCATCGTTTATTAGAAAAGTTGCTTTTTTAAAAAAAAATTGGAAATCCTTATTATAAATATTCTTTTTTTTTTAATTCTCACTTTTAGAAAAATCTAGCATCTTTTATAAATATTTTTTATTTAAGCTTTTTAAATTAGATGTTATGGAGTTTTGGTGTTTTTAACTAAGAACAAATTAATAAGATGGTGGCACATGCTATGGACTAAGAGCCGACTATTTTAAAAATATATCATATTTTTATAAAACTTGATGAAGTTGTATTCTATTTCGTTTCTTAGGTGAACTAGAAATTTTCTATTATTTGTTGAACACTAAGTGGACTTTTCTAACTATTGTGCAAGCAATCATAAAGATATTCTTCCATGAATCATTATTACTATGTTCACTATAAACTTAGAATTTTGTATTGAGATAAAGCTTATGTTTTTCATGCATCAATTATTCATTCTCATTGCTCATTTCTCCCTCTCATATTATTGAGTTTAATTTTTCCACTTCAATAGATTCAACCTTATTATTGTAGGTCTTCTATTTTTAAATGTAGAATAACTAATCCCAAGCTTGTCTTTTCTTAAAATTTCTAATGCATCAAATTAACGTCATTTTATTAATGATATGATTTAGGTTCATTTTGTCCACAATATTCTAGTCTTTTTTGTATCCTTTTGTGCATTTTTGGAAACATTTCTTGCCACCACAACTCACGGTGAAGGAGTTAGTGGAGATCATGAATCATGGTATGGTCATGGTCCTTGATCATGACTAAACCACAGGTTATGAGAATGTCATGGTATATACCATAACTAAACCTTGGGTTGTGGTTTTGCAGGTGGCCTAAACCTAAGCTGAGGTGCATATTTCTTGAGTTGTGGCATTCATCACGACTCATGGTGAGGTTATGATCTTCACCACAAGCTATGGTGAGGTAGAAATGAATAGTGGAAAGGTCACTAGGTCATGGTTGAGTTGTGATCAATCTCTTGTTTAGAAACCATGAGTTTTTGTCTACTCATGGATACCTGTTCTTTCCTGTTTCATGTTGTTTTTACATCATCTAAGTCATTTATGACTCATGACATCTTGTATCATGCATTTTCTAATGTTTTGACCTTTTAATAGTGAATTTTCGATGTGATCAATGGGTAGGCATTGTGGGGATATAGGTTGACCTCTAGAACTTAATCCACATCACCTATGATTGTACCTTGGGCAAGTGGATATGTGTGTTAATCGATAGGCATTATGGAGGATAGGGTTGTCTTTCTTACTTAATCCACATCACCTATGATTGTACCTTGGGCAAGTAGATCTATGTGTAACTAGTAGGCATTGTGGAGGGTAGGGTTGGCTTCCTTGCTTAATCCACCTCACCTATGATTATGCTTAAATTATGGCATTGGGCAAGCATTGTGGAGAAATTATTTAGCTAATTAGTATCTGATCACATCACTTGTGAATGTCATGTGATTGGATTTCTAATGTAGAACGATAGGGTAGGTAATCCACATGAGTGTTTTACTATGATTAATTCATCCAAGGTCAAGTGAGATTAGTCAACTAGTCCTAGAGGAGGATCGTTGATAATGTTCAAGATACATGAGATCTTTGTAATCAAAAGTCCTTACATATGGTTTATTTCTAGTGCATTCTTAGTTTACCTATTTCTTGAGATTCTATGAATATGATGGTTTTGGATATGTTTTTCAACTTCTAGTCTCATGGATCTTGAGATGGTTTTCTTATGCAACATGTAGCACCATCCTTTAGCTTGTTCCAGCTACACCAAGGTGGTTGGCTCTACTAGAAGGTTTGTAACCCCTTCTACATGTTTGTATACAGATCAAGGTGGTAGAAGCTAAGAGCTTAATGTTGATGAAGCTACATATTTTAAGCTTTTCTTTTGTTTTCAAATTTAGTCTTTTGTTTATGTTATGATGAGCATGATGTATTTGAGCTTATGTAATGATGATGGATAATACCAACTCTCTTCGAGATTATGGATTTCCATTTAATTATGGACTATGGATGATGGTTCTGCTATATTTACAAGATTTTAATATTATCTTTGATTATGGTTATGAAATTATTGCTTTAAGTATTTCAATGTGTAGTTTAGTTTTTACCATGCACTTTGGTTAAGTTTTGTAATGCTTATGGTGATTATCTTTCCTAAGTTTATAAGCATTATGACATCACATGTTCAAGTATCACGCTATGTGCAACTAATCTTGGATTTGGATAAGATTAATAATGTTTGGGGGTATGCAAATAAGTATGCAATATTGATCATTTGTAAGTGGACTCTAGATTTTCATATCTAATTTAAAGAATATTCTAAAGTTCCATGATTTATGAAGTTATTTAATCCTATACTAATTATTTAGAAAACTAAGTAGGAAATTATTAGTCTTATTTTTCACATTAAACATATGGAATCTATTTCTAAAACATTTTGTTTTCAAACATTTTTTGTTGAAATCATTCTTAATTGTAAAAAGGAATTGGTATTACAACCAAGCAAGAAGGCTTATATTAAGCTAAATAGATATTATAACCTTCCTAATGTTTATAAATTTTATCATTATGAACGTAATTTTCTCATGAGAAAAAGTTGCTTAAAAAATTTGTGTTGAAGTTGACTATAGAAGAAAATCATCTAAAATTGAAGATATGAAAAATCAAGTTAATGCCAATGATAAAAATGATCTAGTAATAAAGAAATTAGAGAAGATATAAGATTTTGTGAATGTTTTTCCTTGTACTATAGGAAGTATTAATCATTTCAAATAAATAGCTCATAAGATAAATATGTCATCATTTAACAAAAGTAATGTTAATTCAAAGATCAAACTAATATTGACAAGTATGCTATACCTAATGGTAAAGATTCTTGATGTAAGGCTAACATTATGAGATGAAGTAATGGTGATGCAAAATATGGACTAGCATTTTTTTTCATGAATCTATGTTTTCTATAAATATTTATATTTCACCACACCTTTCTAGTGCTACTTCAAATTCTTTGTTATTTTAAGTTCAAGAATGTATATTGAAAGTGATGTAAATATTGTTAGGATTGGAAGCATCATTCAAATGCTATAATAAATAATTAGTAATTTTCTTATTGATGTTTTCAAAGTCATAGCATCTATATTTCTAATGTCTAATAGATCCAAAGGATCTATAGATGTAATAAAATTTTTGTTTCCTTAATTTTGCTTTCTTGATTTTTGAAAGCATTAATTATAAGGTTGTACATCTAGTCTTAAAATTGGAAATTTTTTTTATTTTTATGTTGGTTTTAGTGTTTTTCACTCAATGTCAAGTATGCTATGCATTATGAATATTTTTACTTATTATTAATTTTTTTAGGGTTAAACAGCCCATCAAAAGAATGACTCTAAGCACACCCTAAGACATATAGAGGAATATAATAATGCCTCAAGTGTGTTTTGGAACCCCAAAATTATTATAATATAGGTACACCTTAAGATATATAGTCCAATTAGAACTTTATAACTAAACATTGCCCACTAGAATCAAACCCATGACTTGAAGCTTACCACTAGGCTAATAATGCCTCAAGTGTGGGATGTATTGGAACCTGAAATAATTGAAACATCTGTACACCCCAAGATTTATAGAATTTTATAACTCAGTGATACCCAGTATCATTGAACCTATGACCTAGGGTTACTAGGTCAAGACTCGTACCACTAGGCTAACACCTCATTGTTAATAATGCCTCAAGTATGAGGGGTGTTGAAACTCAAAATAATTGAATCATAGGTACACCCTAAGATTTATAGAAATTTGTAACTAAGTGCTATCTAGTAGAATCAAGCCTATGACATGGGGTTACTAGGCTAAGACTCATATGACTCGGCTAACACCTTATTATTATTAGAGTAGGAAATAATAATTTTTATTTTTATTATACAATAGAAGTTTTCTTTAATAAAATATCAAAAAAGTTTGGATTGATGGGCAGTTTTAATATATATATATATTAATTTTAGGATTATTTTAGCATTGGGGCTATATCATATTATTTTTAGTAAACTTTGCCACATTTGTCACACACACACACATAAAAAAAATCTCTTGGAGATTTATAAAAAAAGGAATCATCAATGTAAATTCAGTAAGAATTTTGCTATTTCACCATAAATTTATTAATCTTTCAAAAATTCATCAATTCATCAACATCATTTAGCATTGTTTACTCAATCTTGGAAATTAAACAATCAGTATTAGGGGGCATTCACTATTTCGATCATATCTCATTCATTTTGCAATATTTTTTAGTGATCCTAGATTTATTGTGGTTTGCAAGATATTTGCTATAAAATTTAGTATATTTTTTTAGTCCCAAAATTTTACCAAAATGAATGATAGCCTAATTAAACTTGTGACCTAGGGTTACTAGGTTAAGGCCCATACCACTAGGCTAACACCTCAAGTGTGGGGGGTGTTAGAACTTGAAATAATTGAAACATAGGTACACCCTAAAATTTATAAAAGTTTATAACTAAGTGCTACCTAGTAGAATCAAACCTGTGACCTAGGATTACTAGGCCAAGACTTGTGCCACTAGGTTAACATCTCATTATTTTTAGAGTAGTGATGAGATGCGAATTGGACAGGTCGCGATATCACATACGCGATATCGTGTTCAACGCGATATCGCGTCGTTCCCTACGATATCGAGTACGCGATATCGCGGTCTACCATCAAATCTATAAATAAGAGACGACACTCCCCTCATTTGTGATCCTAGGCTAGAAGTAGCGAAGCTCTGGCGGATTGATCACCCCAGAGATAGAATATTTTCCATGTGCCCGCAGTAGGAGTCCCACAAGTGAACGGTTCTTTATTCAAGCAGCTTTGTACCTGAACGCAAGTTGTGTACGGCAATAAAGAAGAGCTTTGTGGATAAACCTTGTAGTACATGGATAGGTTTATTTAATGTTATTTATTGCTTTCCTAGTAACGTGGCATGAGTACGACTTGGTTACGAGCATTGACGAATGTGTACGGCTAGCCAAGGAATCGGCTACTCATTGCAATTAGATTCTCTCACCCTTACCTCCTAGAACGTGGGACAAGTACGACTTGATTACGAGCATCTACGGATGTGTGTGGCTAGTCAAGGAATTGGCTACTTGTCACACTTAGGCTAGTTAGGTGCCTTAGTACGAACGCTTCAAGCATGTGCATTACGTGTGGTAATCCCAGTAACGATTAGCGTTTGGTAGCCACAGTTGCACAGTTCAGGGTGTGTACGGTAAGTGGGAATGGATGTTGACACTAGGACTTAGTGCTGTAGTTAGAATTAGTTTAAGTCTCTCAACCCTTCACCATTTAGCATAGGAGATAAATTGGAAAATACCGAAAAAAATCATATGCCTCGAACTTACTTAACCATACACCGTGACAACAACAAGTAAGTCTGGGAAGACAA
>MNCI01027046.1:1040359-1081758 GCA_015680685.1 Gnetum montanum
TAGGAGATAAATCAAAAAATACCAAAAAAAATTCATATACCTCGGACTTACTTAACCATACACCATGACAACAACAAGTAAGTTTGGGAAGACAACGATTAATTAACCCCAAGTGTTCCTTGCAGTGTTTAGGCATTTAGTGTGCAGAGTTCGACCGGATCGCGTGTGCTACGCACGTTTCGTATGGTTGAGTGTAGGGGTACCTCGCCACTCATCAAGTAGGAAATAAAAATTTTTTTTTTTATTATACAATAGAAGTTTAGTTTAATAAAATATAGGAAAATTTTGAATTGATGAGCAGTTGTAATGTTATTTTGGAATATATATATATATATATATAATTTTCAAGGTTACTTTAACATTGGGGCTATATCATATTATTTTAAGTAAACTTGTTGCACTTTTCACACACACATACATATATATATAAGACGTCTCTTGGAAATTTATGAATCATTAATGTAAATTCAATAATAATTTCATTATTTCATCATCAATTTATCAATATTTTAGAAATTTATTAATTCATCAACATCATTTATCATTAATTAACTCAATCTTGGAAGTTGAATAATCAAAATTAGAGGGCATTTACCATTTTGATCATATCTCATTCATTTTGCAATATTTTTCAATGATTTTTTGGAGCCCCCAAGTGAGTGGCCAGCCCCCCCTGCCATTTGAGGATTTATTTGTGTTAACGAGTCTAGCTCTGTAGATTTATTTGAAAGTTAGAATAGGTGGCTATGTTTAGTGAAATTTCATCTCAATATTTATTGTGCTTTGAGAGATGTTCATTCTAAAATTTAGTATATTTTTTTAGTCCCAAAATTTTACCAAAATGAATGATAGCCAAATTAAACCTATGACCTATGGTTACTAGGTCAAGACCCATACCACTAGGCTAACACCTCATTGTTAACAATGCCTCAAGTGTGGGGGGATGTTGGAACTTGAAACAATTGAAATATAGGTACACCCTAAGATTTATAGAAGTTTATAACTAAGTGCTATCTAGTAAAATCAAACTTGTGGCCTATGGTTAGTAGGCCAAGACTTGTACCACTAAGTTAACTCCTCATTATTTTTAGAGTAGGAAATAATAATTTTTATTTTTATGATACAATAAAAGTTTAGTTTAATAAAATATAGGAAAATTTTGGATTGATGGGTAATTGTAATGGTCTTTTGTCCCCAATCCATATATATATATATATATATATTAGGGTTATTTTAACACTATGGTTATATCATATTATTTTTAGTAAACTTTGTCGCACTTATCACACACACACACACATACACACACATATATATAAGAAATCTCTTGGAAATTTATAAAAAATAGGAATCATCAATGTAAATTCAGTAAGAATTTTGCTAGTTCATCATCAATTTAACAATATTTCATAAATTCATCAATTCATCAATATCATTCATCATTATTTACTCAATCTTGGAAGTTGAATAGTCAAATTTAGGAGGCATTCACTATTTCAATCATATCTCATTCATTTTGCAATATTTTTAGTGATTCTAGATTTATTTAAAAGTTAGAATAGGTAGCTATGTTCAATTAAAATTTCATCTCAATATTTTTGTGGCTTGGAAGATATTTGCTCTGAAATTTAGTATATTTTTTGAATCCCAAAATCTTACCAAAATGAGTGATAGCCAAATCAAACTTATGACTAAGGGTTATTAGGTCAAGACACATATCACTAAGCTAACACCTCATTGTTAAAAATGTCTCAAGTGTGGGGGGTGTTGGAACCTGAAATAAATGAAACATAGGTATACCCTAAGATTTATAGAAGTTTATAACTGAAGGCTGCCTAGTAGAATCAAACCTGTGACCTAGGATTACTAGGCCAAGACTTGTACCACTAGGCTAACACCTCATTATTTTTATAGGAAATAATAATTTTTATTTTTATTATACAATAGAAGTTTAGTTTAATAAAATATAGGAAAATTTCGTATTGATGGACAATTGTAATGTTATTTTGGTCCCTAATCCATATATATATAATTTTAGCATTGGGACTATATCATATTCTTTTTAGCAAACTTTGTTGCACTTGCCACACACACACACACACATAAGACATCTCTTGAAATTTTATAAAAACGAAATCATCAATGTAAATTCAATACAAATTTTTCTATTTCATCTTTAATTTCTTAATCTTTCATAAATTCATCATTTCATCAACATCATTCATCATTATTTTCTCAATCTTGGAAGTTGAACAATAAGAATTAGGGGGCATTCACTCTTTTGATTATATCTCATTCATTTTTCAATATTTTTTAGTGATTCTAGATTTATTTGAAATTTAGAATAGATGGATATGTTCAAGTAAAATTTAATTTCAAAATTTATTATGGTTTAGGAGATATTTGCTCTAAAAGTTAGTATATTTTTTGAGTCTTCAAATTTTACCAAAATGAATGATAGCCAATGATTGGATCATTTCTCCCTCTTCTCAAAATTATTTAATGTAATTCTAGATTTATTTGAAAGCTAATATCTATGGGAAGGTTCATGTAAAATTTTAGTTTTAGAAACAGAACAAATTTTAAGTTATTATCTCTCAAATCTATACTATCAGAATTACCTCAATTTTTGATAGGTTGGAAACAACATACCTTAGCTTCCAAATATCTTTTATAGTACTTCTTATATCAAAATTGTAGATAAATTTCTAAGATTTCAGAAAATGAAAATTTCATTACCTTATTAATTGTGAAGTCAAGATAGCTAAGTAATTCTTTCACTGCCTAAAATTACTTTACTTAGTGATTCAAGCAAGTAACCTTTTACCTAACAAGGTGACCAAGCAATTCTTTCACTACTTGAAATTATTGTACTTGGTAACTCAAGCTAGTAACCTTTTACCTAATAAGATAACAAGCCAATTTCTTGAACCCCCTATCATTAGCTTTTGTGTATGTGTGTGTTAGGATCGATCGAGGGTTGGGATGGGGTAGGATTGTTGGAACGTAAAACATTTTTTATCAATATTTACCCATAAGAAATATAGTCAAATCATAACTTTATAGCTTAGTATAAAGTAACCTCTTCTAATAAGAGCATTCTCTAATCTTTTTGGTACATGACTAAACCATCTAAGATGACTTTTCTTAATCTTTTCATCTATAGGTAGTACTCCCAAAACATTTTCTAATAAGTAATTTTACATCAATCTTTTATTTATTCAAATATGTTAGATAGATAGTAAAGAAAAATATGTTTTTCATCCTTAATTTAGAGGTATTGAAACTCAAAATAAGTGAAATATAGATACATCCCAAGATTTCTAGTCTAATTAGAACATTGTATAACTTAGCATTGACCACTGGAATTAAACCCATAACCTAGAGTTTCTAAATTAAGTGTCTTATCTCTAGGCTAATGCCTCAGTCTTTTCATTATCAATTTGATTACTATTGCATAATCTTCATGGTTGTTGTTCATGTGGAAAATATACCATTTATTTATTTTAACTTTAAGATAACGTGAGCTCATCCTTACTTTGGCAATTTGCACCTTTAATCAAATAGATATGGATATTATTAAGTATGAATCAAGCTCATTAAGACTTATTCTTTCCAACATTGTCATAAGTTCTATAAAAATTGTCTTATTAATTTTGAAAAAGTAGAATTAGAGTTAATCCCTATTCATTCAACCACTTCTTTTCTTAACAACACTATATTTAGCATCATTATAATAAGTTAGCTCATGATATGGGCTAGATACCAAAGTTAAACCTTTATTACATCTAAAAGCCCATAGGATCTATTGGACATATATCAAATTTTCATAAAAAATAAAGATGGACTCTACAAATTGACCAATAAAAAATGGAGGTATCAAAAATAAATCATGTAGACTTTTTGTTGTAATATTATAATGTTTTCTCAAATGGGTCATTCATAAGGGTGTTCAGGTTGTAAGGGTGAAGTCATAAGTAGGTATCCCCAAATCCATTGAATTTTTCCTTTCATATTATTTCTATATGTTCTATCATATGCTACTTATGTATTTGTTACCCTTGCTATCTAGTTTATCAAATGCTACATGTATATTTGATGCTCCATTTTAATTAGTAAAATTTTTTTAAGGTCTAATATATCCCCCAACACCTCCCCACCCCACCACCTCCCCCTGACACCCCCACCACCCACCACACCCCCCTCCCCCCGGGTGCGGCCCAAGCCTTCCCCTGCTGCACCAAAAAAAAATAGAAATTTATAACTTAGCATTACCACGAGAATCAAACCCATGACTTTGGAGCTTTTAAATATGGACACATCATTTTAAATTCAATAAGAAACATTCACTTGTTCAAAGCCTAATAAATATATAACCTATAAGATAGTAAGTTATAAGCCTAACAAAAAATGTTACACATATTCAATTATGATATAATTGAAATTTCTAAAGGTGTAGTGTAATACTCATGAGTTGTGTATTTGCTCCTGAGTTTAATGCCTACTTTTGAGTATAGAGTAGCCTTGTAGTAGAACACTCCTAAAGTGGATTACTTCTATCGTGCTACATGCTTAGTGATGAGCGATGGAGTATCCCAACACTCTACCATACAAGTCATGAGTGCTAGTGCATGACCAGATCATAATCTGTGCATGGACAATGTTATTGTGCTAGTAATTGGGTTTAAGTTTGAGATCATTATCTTTCCACCTTGAGCTAGTGAAGTTCTAGTATACAGCTTAGCTCTTAGTAAGACATACAATTACTGATGTTTTTTGGCTCTTAGTGCTCCTAAGGGTAGACATGGTGAAAATGAATATTAAATCCTAATTCTAAGTAACAACAAGCATGTAAATCTATTCTATCCTAGAGTGATAAACATATGATCCTAGTTTGTCATTCATGCCTTACACGTGTGTAGCTATCATTGGGATTACCAAGTAGAATTACTACTAGGCAAACCAAGCAATGCCACTACTGGGTTACTAGATAACTACACTTAGCGTTCAAAAATAGTCATATCCATACCACTTACTAATAAATAGGTAAAGTAAAATACTTTAGAAAGTAAAGTGTTAATCTAGGAAAATAGTAAAAATTCTGGTAACTGAACAATTAGAAAACTAAGAAATGTTGTAATGATGAAGAGCAATCTTGATCTTTATTTCCTTCATGAATTGTGTCCAAGTATAATCTGCTCAAAGAAAGACACCAGTCAATTTCCAAACACCATACTATGGGCATTTCCTGTATTGCTAAGTCTACAAAAATAAACTACATGAGTCTACCTAAGGTTGGAATCAAAAGATTGTAGATTGTGTGTAGAAGTGCTAGTATTTATAGGGCTACACACATCCCAAGACATCACATCAACAATGATGTAGCATGGATTATGACATTGTATCTACAACATTGTTGTTACGATATCGTAGATGCGATATCGTATTACCATAAAAATTGATTTTTATCATACCCCCATGATTGACTGGGACTCATCTTCAAGTTAAAACAAAATGAGGATAGAGTCCACTACAAAATTGGAAGGTAGATTTGACTTGACATGACTAACTAACTATTTACATGACTTGTAATGTTGCAATGGTATCTTTACAAAAGATGACACAATTACATGACAAAGCAAAAAAAAATGGGAGTAGCTCAATGTAGCTCATGTTATCAATGATGGTGGCTCTTCCATAGGCTACTTCTCCTTATCATTAGGCTTCTTGAATTAATATCTATTTAGAAGTCCCTGAAGTTTTTCCTCTTCTTTCCTAGGATCATGTATCATCCATTCCTATTGAGCAACATGTGATGGAGTAGGTACATCCCATGGGAATGGCAATTATGTAAACATCTAGTTGGCCTTTATGTACCAAGCTACAAACTACTGCCTCTCTTCTTCGAAAGCTCTAACCATCTTTGTCAACTCTTGATAGTCTAACATGCAACAAGCCAAATTAGTTGCTAAATCCTTTTAGCCCTGGTAGCTAGCTTTGACAATTTTGAGTTCAAAATTTGCAACATGTAACTTCTGGAAGCATATTTTCTATCTGCAAATTCCTTCTCGTATAATGCATATACAGCTACTACTTGTTGTTCTAGTTCATTTTTGGGCCTGCTTGCTATCAACATGGCTTGATTAACATAGTGGATGTTTACTAATCCAACGTATTCTATCAAATCTTCAATATGCAAGTATTTATTCTTGACTTCTACCTAGTGGGCATAAGCAAGGCTATCTAGAATTGGTTGCCAATTAGGATTTTGTGAAGAAATTAAGTTAATTTTGGCTTTTACCATCTAAATCTCTTTCTCATTGATCTGTTTGTACATGCCCACCTGGTCTTTGAAATGCTCTTTAAGTTAATCATGTTTCATGGCCTCATTCTATCACACACTAATTTTGATTGTAGATTTCTAAAAAATGGTGTGGAACTCTTTCATTAACAAGGTTCTATTTTCACAAGCCAAGCCACTCATATCTTGCTTGACATGGACTAATTACTCTTAGAGTTTCTAGATGCTCTCCTTGAAAACATTCTATTACCTCTCAATGTTTTTCAATAGAGCATTATAAGCAGCCAGTTGCTTATTTTCTTCTTGCAAGGCAATGTGTGCTTTGACATGTGCATACGCTTGAGCTTCTATCACAAATGCATCCCACACTGCCTTCTCCTTTGCTTTCTACATGTTCATGTTGTGGTAAATTAAACACCTCACATGGCTGGTTCTGAATTGTTCAAGTTGATCTAGCACTATGAACTATGTTGGATCTCTTTGTTTGACTCTCAAGGTGGCTAGCTATTTTTGCAATCTTTGAAACTCATTCTTTGCATGCTCCACCCTAGTCTCAACCATGACCAACCTTCCTTTTGTGGTAGTTAATTCAAACTCAACTGCAATGATATCACTAGGGATATCAAAAATATTTTACATTACTTGTCCTATCTATAATAATCTATCTAGTGTGTATTCATGTTCAACAAGATTCATTAAGGTACCGATAAGCATTTGAGCATATCATGCACCAAAAATATAAGCTAGCTGCACAACAAGAACATTGAACAATTCCTTGATATGATCTATGATGACTTTAGTTACTCCTGCTACATCTTGGTATTGCATAATTACAACTATGGATCCTTTACTTGTTTCGGGCATCACTTGGAATGATGCAATGTTCATAAGATCTATTGTGCCTAACTTTCTAATAAGGCAAGGAAATGGAAGGCCCATGTGCTTTGTATGTAGAAATGCCCAACTTTCCCAATGATGCACAACTTTCTAATAAGGCAAGGAAATGGAAGTATCAACTTCCCTACCTTCTTTTCTTTAAACTGCCTCTAAATCTTGAGGAAGTATAAATGGGTGATGTTGGCATTAAACTTTTCCATTAGGATGAAACTTCCTTTGGCCACATATGTTGTTATTCTGTTGAGCCTTTTTGTAGGAAACAAGTGGTAGGTGCCAATTTTAAAATATATCTCTTATTCAGCTATGAGCTCACTATAATCTTTATCTTTCATACCATATACCCTTTGTAACCATAGCCTTTTTATGTTAGTGTTAAAACTTGTTGAGATATGTGCCATATTTGCTCCTTCATTGGGAACATTCAAGGCTAATAAGTGATGAGTAGACCCTATGCCCAACCATACGAATCACTAAGTGTTCATGTACAATCCAGTCAAATTCTATGAACTTATAACCTTCTAAGTACAATGGTCTCTAGGAAGTGAAACTAACAGTTGCAATCACTGTCTTTCCAATTACACTTGTGAAATGCAAAGGTATGGTCAAGTGCACCTAAGGCATATGATTTTTATCATTTTTATGTTTTATGTTTTAGGTCACCTAAGAATAAAGAATAATGTATACAATAATTTAATTGCTTATTTAATCTAACTAGCTAGCATTTACCTAATCCTATCATAATCCTAACATGTTTAACACTACCAGGTTACCAAATGTTAAGCGTTACTAGGATTACCAAGGACCAAGCATTTGCTCGAAGTGGTCGTACTTATGTGCTTCATTTATCGGTATTTAATCTAGCTTAATTTAGCTTAATTTATTTCATAATTAGTTATTTAATCACTTAAATAGTTAAAGGAAATTTCATAAAAGTCTAAATGCATAAATAAACAATTAATCTACTTCAAAGTGTTGCAAGGTTTATCATAAAGCTCATCTTTATTGTCGCACACGCTGTTGTGCTTAGGTAGAATAATGCTCGAATAAAGATTTGTACACTCTTTGAATCATTCTATAGGCACTTAGAAAAATATTCTAACTTCCAAATGATGAAATTACAAGAGCTTTGCTACAACTATAACCAAATATGCCATAAACACAATAGGTGAGCATGTATTTATAGGTGAAAATAGACACTGCATCAACGACACCACATCAATGCATCAAATCCCATGTCAACAGGGCTACGTCAACATGGCCACATTGACAAGGTCTCATCAATGAAACCAAAGAAAACACAGCTCATCATACCCCCATAATTGAATGAAAACTTTTCCTCAATTGAGCAAAGGAGGAACAAGTTTATAGATGAAAACAAACACTGCATCAATGAGGCCACATCAATGCATCAAATCCCACATCAATGTGGTCACATTGACAGGGCCATGTCAATGAGGCCTCATCAATGAAACCCAAGAAAACATGACACATCATACCCTCACGACTGAATGAAAACTCATCCTTGAGTGAATAAAATGAGGAATAAGTTTTTTACAAAATTTTGGAAAGGTATGGGATTATTGACTAACTACTAACATTCACAAAAATAAACACAAACAAATAGTAAGTGCCCAAGTGTATGGATTCACAATCATTACAAAATTTTGATGTTCAAGATAACAAAATTAATTACCAAGATAAAAATGACAAAAAAAATTCCTTTGATGATGTGAAGATGAGAAATAAGTTCAAACAATCCTAGGTGATGGAGGTTCCTAAGGCTCCAACGGACCTTCTCCTACTTTAGGTGCATGCAATGGTTGTGGTTAACCTATAGTAGCTACAAATTCTAGTGGAAGATGGAAGATGTCCAAAAATGCCCTCATTTTCTCCTCCTTACTCTTGGGATTGTTCATGGTCCATGCCACATCGCAAATGTGGGCCAGTGTGGAAAAATCCCAAGGATAGGGCATTTTTGGGAACAGCTCCTTCACATTAACAAACAGGAAAGCAAAAATTTTACATTCAACATTAAACACCTTTACTACATTTTGCAGCTCCTAGTAGTCAGTCATTCTCTTAACTAGGTTCTCAACTATAGATCGTTGATCAATAAAGCATTTCCTGAGAACGTCAAGTTCTACATTTGCCACTATAATGTCTGAAATCGTCAGTGCAAGGCTGGAATGAAACAGACACCGAGAGATCTACAAACAGGCACAGAAGACTCTACCTTCGCTTGAGGGCAAGCTGGAACAGACGAAGGTAGAGTGCCTTGAATGGTCCGCACGCGGATCAAACGAGGACTTCCCCAACGTACGCACTTTGCAATGCATTGGGTTATACATAAACAATGCACATTAAACATAAACCGTAATGTAAACAGGCACAATAATGTAAATTGGAATGTAAACGTAAACTAGAGAAACAAAGAAAACTACAATAAATCTGGGCAAAAATGTAAACTGTTTTGTATTGAAAAAGTGATTACAGTGTGCATCGGTTAGAACGCAGTTTTGGATTAATCACAAGGTAGACGTTTAGCCCCAGTGGGTGATGATGGGTGCTGGAAGATGCAGGTTTTGGGTTGCAAGGAAATGCAGCATCCAAGTTTGATGCCCCAACGTGCATAGGTTGATGCCCAGATTTGCTAAGTGTTTTTGATTCAGTTTTTTTTGTGTTTGTTTGTAAAAATTTCCAACCCTTGATCTAGTGAGAAATTGAGGTTTTTATGAGATCTTGGGCATTAAATTCAGATCTAGAAGGGTATGAGTGGCCATGGGTGAGAAAATTTTGGGTCAGATGACATGTGGCTGTGTTGCTCGAGTGCAAAGAATATTACAATTGTACAACGTGTTGCATGCCAGCGTGTACACGTTGGGCATGCAGAGTATGTATGCTCAGCGTACAGATCATGGAAGTGCATCATTTTGAGGTTGAATCTTCATTTTTGGGAACCTGGGATGATGCCTGACAATTGCCTTGCCTATGAGAGTCAATTGTAGGTGGATATCTTATTCTGGGGTGCCTGTTTTGAGGGATCCTTGATGGTGCATGTTGGGCGTACACACTGGGCATGCAAGAATGAAAACCCATCTTTTGGATCCGAAAACTTGATTTTTAGAAGCATGAGAACTGCTGGGGACCTTGGTGAAGGTCCTGGGGGGTCCAGATGCTCAATTCTGGCATGTTCTGGCTCATTTTTGGGGCCCAGAAGTTGCTGCACATTGGGCATGCAGGCCTATGTGCAAGAAGTATACTTAGTCAAAACTAAGTGTTCTGAGTTCAAAACTTGCAGTTCATGTTGCCATATGTTGATGTAGTCTCCAATGGATCTCGGGGAACTTTTACTTGCTTGATTCAACTCCGTTTGATGTTGTTTGTGAAGTTCGCAAGCTTCGGTCATGCTGGGAAGCATCATGACTTAGCTCGATTCTTGTCTAAAAGTGTTAGGTCCAAATTTTTGTGGTGTTTCATTGGCCCCTCATTGTTGACACTTGGAGGAATTGACCCCAGAAGAGTCGACAAAGAAGTACAAAACACCACAAGAAATCTGGTAGTAAGCATTGTCCTTTGGCAGTTGGCCAGATGTCATCGCACTATGTTCAGAGTACATGGGTGTAGGAAACAAGGTTTTGAGATGGGTAGGTAGATGTTTGCAACTGTGGGATTGGGAATTGATCAAGGAATTGTACTGACGTGGGAGAGGAGTGTTCATCTTGTGCAAACAAGTCATGTTGTTCCTTGTCAATGGCCAATATTTGGCAGACTTGGAACCAAGGCATGAGGAATACGTCCTTTGGAGGAATGAGACTCTTATATCATGTTTGAGAGAACTTTTTGTCGCAACCAAATCCACCTGATGAGGTGATGCGTTCTTTGGAGAAATAGGACCCTTGTGGAGTGTCTAAGGGAACCCATTGTCTAACAGCCAAAACCACATAGTGAGGTGAAACATTATGGTGTGAGACACGAGTACTTCTTTCCAAGACAACTATCTTCCCACCTGGGGCTTGTATGGGCAGTGCCAAGGGTCTTATGGTTCATTTTTCCCTTTGCTCTTTGATCTTTTCCTTTTCTTTTGCCCCCTCTTTATTTTTTGTGTTTTGTCAGTTTTGGAAAGAGCTTTCTTTCAATTTTGCACTCATGCTCATGTGGCATGTTGTGTGTTGCAACTACTTGAGAGTGTCACAGTGTGCAACAGTGTGCTTAAATTTTTTGGGTGTACTGGGTGTATCTGGGAACTGTAACAGGGTAGGAAAAGGAACGAGAGTGTTGGGAAAATGGAGAATGTATTGGGAACTGAGAATGTACTTTTAAACAGATTGATTAACCTGGTTGCATGTGTCAGAAACAATGTGGCACCTTGTCACCGTGATGAAGTGTATCCATGTACGAGCACCACTGGGTGTCATCCTGCAAACATAACTCCAAGAAGACAAGAAAATCACAAGTGAATGAGTTAGCAAACACTTTAGACACGAATGTGACCGATGAAAATGGAGGCACCATGAGAAACTTAAGGTAAATAAAATGAGCAACAATAGTGTTGTCAAAGCCAGTGTGATGAATGATGTGACAGGTGTTGATAAAGAAATGTCATGAATTACAGTAGCAGATGAATGTGCCAAAGATGATCTTGCTAGTTTATAGTCTTAGCGGACTGTTGTGGGTTAGTTTTACGTCATAACCCGTTGGACGCTACCAGTTTATTATCGTAGCGGATGGTGCGATGCTAGTTTATAGTCGTGGAGGACTATGAAGAGGCAAGCTAGTTTATAGTCTTAGTGGACTCTAGTGAATGAGTGTGACAGTTTAGTATCATGTCAGACGGAGCTTTGTGGTGTCAGTTTATCGTCGCGATGCCAGGACATATCTGTGGTGCTAGTTTTGAGTCATAACCCAAGACAGGTCTATGGTATCAATTTACCATCATGATGCCAGGATGAGGATGTGTGTTATGAGTGTGACTGGTGGTGTCATTTTACCGTCATGACGCCAGGACGATGTGTGGTATCAGTTTTGAGTCATGATGCCAGGACTGCTCTGTGTGGATGCATGCGTGTGCATCTGTATGACCCTATAAACAAAAGCAACTAGAAAAAACAATGTTAAATAGCAACTGCATAAAACATGAACTGAAATGCATAAGTAAATAGATAATAATATGAAATGGTGGTAGTTTAAGGCCTTTTCGGGCCATGTGCTCTAATTTAAGGCCATTTTGGACCACTGTTTAGTTTAAGGCCTTTTTGGGCCACATGTAAACACGTAAGCTAGTACAATGCAAACGAAGGTGACGTATGCACAACGAACAAAGGTGAAGAGTGGGCAGGGATCAGACGTGTTTTTGGTTGCAGGAGAGTCTTGATCATGTGGTTGTTTCCTAGTCGACCATGGTTTAGGAGGTGTGCTAGTTTTTGGTTGCTCTGGGAGGCTTTTAGTTTTTACCACTCGTTCAGGCATTTTAGCTATTGCGTTTGTTGCCATGTTTGTTGCATCAAGAGGCTCCTCTTTCAAGACTTGTGACATGTCTATGTTGTGGATGGCTTGAAAGGGACCATTATCGCCATGTATGATGACTTATCCACCTTCGTATGGAAGGCAGATTTCTTGATGTATCAGTGAGGAAACGACTCATTGTTGTGCTAGCCAAGGTCTACCAAGAATCATGTTGAAATTAGGCATCTCTTCTATGACAGTGAACTCCACGTTGGTGGGGAATTATTCCCCTACCACAAAGGCTAAGTTGATTGTGCCTTTGACTGTGACACATGATCCATTGAAGGATTTTAAACACGTGGTTTTTGTTGGCATGATCTCGTCTGCCATGCCTAGTTTGTTGATGACAGAGTATAGAACTACATTTGTTGTCATGCCATCATCAATGTGTACTCTGTGAATGGTACATTGCCCAACACGTATGCTAATTGACAATGGAGCTGTTGTGAGCTCCCCTCGTTCAGGGTTGACTTTAACTGCATCGTCGCAAAAGGCTAAGGTGTTTGAACCCAATCCTTGTGGTGTGTGTTGTGAAATCATTGCATAGATGGATTCCATATTAGCAGGGATGTTCTCTATAATAGGAATGGATGCTAACATTTGCCCTAAGGCTTCGCGATGAGCCGATGATTTCATGACCAAGTCGTACAAGCTCATGGTTGTGTTCTTTTGTTTCAGCGTTTGTTTCACCTGGGCCAGTGTAGCTACAAAGTCCATGTTATTTTTCGTTGTGTTGGTCACCTCTATATGGGTTGAGGGCCTAGGCATGCTTTGTTTGGGATTAGGGGTAGGGCCCCCAGCATTCAGTTGTTGTGTACTAGGTGTGGCCTTTGCTTCGGCTGTGGGTGTTCTTTGTTCGTTCATCCTCTTCTGTTGCCATTTGGTAGGCTTACCTATGTTGTTGGCAAAGTTGACTCTTGAGGGAGAAGAGGTTGAGACATTGCCTATGGTTGGGCTCTGGGTAGGTGAGGGGCCATCGCGTGGTAGCACCTTTATGACAAATGGTAGTTTAGGAGGTGTAGTTGTTGTTTGACTAGCTTGTTGTGGCACCTTGATGACGAAAGGTTTCTTTGCGGTTGTGGTCAGTGCATCATGCTAGTTTAACGTCTTAGCGAACGACTGTGGTGGTGGTACTTTGACCATGAAAGGTGTCATTGGTGCCCTAGGTGGCACCTTGATGACGATGGGAGGCCTCTTGCTCGTGGAGGCAGAGGGGATTGTTGCCTTGCTAGGAGGCACATGGATCACAAAAGATTACCACATAGGTTTAGGCTTACTATCTATGCCAATGGAGTTTATGACATAAGAGGCATCATCTATGCTGGGTTGATTTAGGGTGTTCACATTCAGTTGGCCCTGTTCTATCATTGCTTGTAGATCATCCTGTAATGCACGACAGGTGTCGATGTTGTGACCGGACATATGGTGGTAGTAA
The DNA here is from genome assembly GCA_015680685.1 of Gnetum montanum. NCBI lineage: Eukaryota > Viridiplantae > Streptophyta > Gnetopsida > Gnetales > Gnetaceae > Gnetum > Gnetum montanum. The sequence continues at coordinate 1,054,495 of MNCI01027046.1, forward strand.
CAAAATTGGTCTAACTTGAAATGTCATGGAACCGGGGGCTCGTTTGGTGCTGCTAAGGTGGGGTTCCTAAGTAGCTCGCAGTATCTGTCATGTCGATGGCAAGAATTCTCCGCTACGTGTTTGTATTGGATTTTCTTGGCTTTAAGGGGTTTCTCTAGTAGTTCAGAAGGTCGTGCAAGTAGCGGTGTGTACTTAGAGCGATCCTTACACTGAAAGTTGGACCTTAGGGTGGCCCTTGTAGTTGTAGGTGGGTTGGTACTAGTGTTTGTTGTTTTTGTTCTTATGGTTACAGTTTTTTTTGTTACCTATTGTTTGGCAACGTGTTGGTTCTTGTAAGCCACATAGGTAGGATCATTGCTAGCTTGTGCAGCTTGTTCAATGTTCTTGATCTGTGTGAATGCTTGGCTCAACATTTGAGTGCTTAGGTAGTACAATTTTGACTTAATGAAGTCATTCACAGCTCCCTTCAGAATCATAAGCAAATACTTTTTAGGGATGGGCTCATGAAGTTCGTTAAGGGCTGCACTCCATCGCTGGATGAACTGTTGCACAGGCTCAAGTGGCACTTGTTTCACCTATATCAGAGTGTCTAGTGTGACCTCAGGTTTTAGGTTGTACTTAAACCTGGTAACGAATTAATGTAACAGATCCTCCGGAGAGGATATGGAGTTACGAGGAAAGGCTCGATACCAGTCTAAGGCTACGCTTGTTAAGAACATAGCAAACACTCGTAACATTGCATGGGGCCATGCTTGAAGCAATAGAGTTTCTGATCGAAACATGACTAAGTGAGCATTCGGATCTCCCTTCCCGTTGTACCTGGTTAACTGGGGTAGTGTGATTCCCTTAGGTAAAGCTAACGGTGGCACTAAAGAGTTAATTGGATCATCCTGGGAAAAATCTAGTACTTTAACTTATTTAGTGTTGGCAGTTTTGAGGTGCTTTACCTCATCAGCTAACGCTTGCATCATTTGTTTTGCTTCTACCCACTCTTGAGCGGTAGGCAGATTAGTTGGTTGGGGAGATTGTTGGGTTGTCATTTGTTGCTATGGAGCAACGTTCAGAGTTGTGGTTGTGGGGTGTGGCACGTTGAAGTGAGTGGGTTGTGGAATAAGGGGTATGGTTCCTTGCCTAGCCACAAACTATGAAGTGACACCCTAGATGTGTGGGGTCGATGTAACTAAAGTGGCCCCATGCGTTTGCATTGGCGGCATGTACTGGGTGGACGTGGACGTGGGTAGCCCATGTTGGGACACCAGTGCTTCAGTGCTCGTTGACATGTGGTGAGGGGCCGTTTGTCCCACGTGAGGGTGGAATGATGGATTCACGTAGGCATGGGGACTGAGGGTGTGGTATGAATCCTCAGGTTCAGACTATGCCTCGAAGTCATCTACATCATGTTGGTTTTGGGGCTCCTCAGTGGGTCGCCGTGGGTTTTGGCTCCTTGCCAGAAGGTGCTGAGAGACGAGTTGGTGGTGAGGCTCAGAAAGGGGGATGATGTCATATACAGAGGGGACGAATTCATGACCTCCCATGTATATGCGCTCAAATTTTCGTTTTTCCTCCTGTTCTATGGTTTCAAGAGAAAGGTTGGGCTGAATCTTCACACAGATAAAGTTGTATTGTTCTTGTGTGAGGATTACAAGGATGTATGTGTTAGAGATCTGAGATGACTCCATGGTGATGTGTGACAAGGTATCGTACGGGCTGGCTAATAGGTGCCAAGTGTGTTTCGGGTTGAGTGTGCAATGTAACTGGACTGCAACGTGTGCAGCACGACTAACTGTCCATGAAAACTATCAGCATGTGAAAGCTAAGAATAAAGTTCTCCTAAGTGTCTAGCGTGTCAAGCTGGCAGTGTGTGAACATTGAAAATTTTTCTAAGTTTCCAGCGTGTGAATACTAAAAAATTTTCTAAGTGTTGTCAACGTGTATGGCGTAAATAGGTGAAAATTTGGCTAAGTGTGAAATTATGAACAACGTACTCAACGTATAATCCTATATGCTCAACGTGTGAGGGTTATACACAATGTCTAAACACTAGTCACAGTGTACAAACCACTCTCACAGCGTACAGACATTGTTGTCAATGTACAGGAACTGGTCACAGTGTGTGAACTGGGTTCATAGCGTATAGACAGCAACTGTCAGCGTGCAGATAGAGTGGTTAGCATGCTGAAAATGATGGCAGCATGTAGACAGGGTCTACAGCATGCAGGAAAATAGGGCAGCATGTATACAAGGTCTACATTGTGCAGGGAAACAAGGCAGCATGTAGATAGGGTCTACAGCATGCAAGAAAACAGGGCAGCGTGTAGATAGGGTCTATAGCGTGCAGGAAAACAAGACAATGTGTAGATAGGGTCTACCACATCCAGGAAAACAAGGTAGCATGTAGACAGGGTCTATAGCATGCAAGAAAATAGGGCAACGTGTAGACAGGGTCGACAACATGCAGGAAAACAAGGCAGTGTGTAGACAGGGTCTACAATGTGCAGGAAAACAAGGCAACGTGAAGACAGGGTCTACAACGTGGAGAGTAAGTGGTCAGCTTATAGGTAAGAAACACTAAGTGTTTTAAGATGAAAATGAAAGAATAAGGCAGCGTATATCCCATAAAAATAAAAATTTTGCAAAGGGGAAGGCTAAGTCACAGTGTGTACCTAGTACAGTGTGTAGATCTGAATGAGGAAAACTCAGATCTAAAGCTGATGAAGGTAGATCTGATGGAACCAAGAGTAGATCCAGGATCATGAGGAGTGGTTCTACAAGGTGGTGTAGCAGATCTGAAGAGATCGGGCTTGGATTGAAGTAGATCTGAGGAATGATGAAGAAGGTCCGCTTTCTAGCACCATTTTCTGTACTGTCTGAAATCATCGGTGCAAGGCTGGAATGAAACAAACACCGATAGATCTACAAATAGGCACAAAAGACTCTATCTTCACTTGAGGGCAAGCTGGAATGGATGAAGGCAGAGTACCTTGAATGGTCTGCACGTGGATCAATTGAGGACTTCCCCAACGTACACACTTTGCAATGCGTTGGGTTATACGTAAACGATGCACATTAAATGTAAACCGTAACGTAAACAGGCACAATAATGTAAACTGGAATGTAAACATAAATTGGAAAAACAAAGAAAACTACAATAAATTTGGGCAAAAATGTAAACTTTTTTGTATTGAAAAAGTGATTACAATGTGCAGTTGTGGGTTAATCACAAGGCAAACATTTAGCCTCGGTGGATGATGATGGGTGCTGGAAGATGCAGGTTTTAGGTTGCAAGGAAATGCAGCATCCAAGTCTGATACCCCAAGATATAGAGGTTGATGCCTAGATTTGCTAAGTGTTTTTGATTCAGTTTTTTTTGTATTTGTTTGTAAAAATTGCCAACCCTTGATCTAGTGAAAAATTAGGGTTTTTATGAGATCTTGGGCATTAAATTCGGATCTGGAAGGGTATGAGTGATCATGGGTGAGAAAATTTCAGGTTAGATGACATGTGGCTATCTTGCCTGGGTGCAAAGAATATTACAATTGTACAGTGTGCTGCATGCCAGTGTGTATACGATGGGCATGTAGAGTATGTATGCTCAGCGTATAGATCATGAAAGTGCATCATTTCAAGGTTGAATCTTCATTTTTGGGAGCTTGGGATGATGCCTAATAATTGCCTTGCCTCTGAGAGTCGATTGTAGGTGGAGATCTTGTTCTAGGATGCCTATTTTGAGAGATCCTTAATGGTGCATGCTAGGCGTACACACTGGGCGTACACGTTGGGCGTGCAGGAATGAAAACCCATCTTTTGGAGCCCAAAACTTGATTTTCAGGAGCTTGAGAACTACTGGGGACCTTGGTGAAGGTCCTGGGGGGTCCAAATGCTCAATTCTGGCATGTTCTAGCTCATTTTTGGGGCCCAGAAGTTGCTACATGCTGAGCTGCATGCTGGGCATGCAGGCCTATGTGCAAGAAGTATACTTAGTCAAAACTAAGTGTTTTGAGTTCGAAACTTGCATTTTTTGTTGCCAGATGTTGATGTAGTCTCCAATGGATCTCAAGGAACTTTTACTTACTTGATTTGACTTTGTTTGATGTTGTTTGTGAAGTTCGCAAGCTTTGGTCATGCTGAGAAGCATCATGACTTAGCTTGATTCTTGCCCGAAAGTGTTAGGTCCAAATTTTTGTGGTGTTTTAGCCACCTCAAGCTTCTACTTAGTGTCTATGTTATGTTTGAACTTAGCTTCATACAATAAGTACAAATTGGCCACCTATTTTTCCAATTCAGCACACGGAAATCTGATAGTTAGCATTGCCAAATTTGCATATTGAATATTGACAATCTCCATGTACTCTGTCATCTCCTTGATCTGCATCTTCTTCATGTAAATCTCTACCTTGTTGTAGTCATTGGACTATCAAACATCACCTCCTTCCTTGAGCTACTAGAAGATCATATTAACTTTTTACTTTTTCATCTAAATATGTCTCTCATTGATTTCTTTTTATAGACCAACCTAATCTTTGTGTTGATTTTTTTAACTCTCTCAAACTTGCAAGCCTCATTTATCCAGGTAACTACCTCTATTTCAAATTTCTGATGAAGAGCTTGAACTTCTTCCATGGAGAGATTTCTATTTTTGGTTGTCAATCTCCTTAGTTCGTTATTTACTCTAGCTAGTTGCTTCCATTTTTTATGGATGAAATCTTGCATTTGCTAGTTCTACACATTAACATTCTGCAAGCGATGATTTTATGTAGTCAAAGTTAGATTCTCTAGGTGAATCTAGTCTAAGGCCTTTTGGATTTTATGCATGGTGGCATCAGCCAAGGACTACTCATAGACTACCATCTATTTGGCACCCTCAACCTATTTGAGTTTGTTCTGAAGCTATTAAAAAGCTTCATCATGAATTAGTGCAGGGCTGAGAAATGTAGAATCAATAAGGTGGGCTCTTAGTTCAGTAACCTCTATAGCCAAGTGTTTGTTTTGGGCTTGGGCTATTTTGAGTTGCCCCTCCATGATAATGCATTTTTTCCTTACTTACAATAACTTTGACTAGGTTGCAATGATTGTATCTAGAAGGTCAAAGATATCTAGAATCAATTGTCCAATTTTGACTAGTTGGTCTAGCAACTCCTCATGTTGGGCTATGCTCAATCTACTACTAATTGTTCTCGCAAATGTCTGCACATCTTTGAGTGCAAAAACATTCGGTATAGATGTTGCAAGTGTGTTTAATGCCTCAATAATTGTATCATCAACCACCTTTGCTATTGTATCCTATCCATGGTGCTGCATCACTGAGACAGTTTCCTCCTCACCCTCCTCTAAATGCACTAAGAAAGTAGCAACATTCCCAGATATTTCTGGGAATTGCTACTATTATCAGAGAGATACCATTACCTCTCGAGCACTAGGATTTGATCTCGTAGGCAACTACATTATTTGGGCTAAGAAAATTGGTGCACCTCCCTCCATTTGGCTGGTCATTTGAGCCACTTTGTTAAGATGACTCATCATTGGATGATAGACAAATGGATCACCACCACTTATTCCTGCTTGCTGCTCTTACTCATGCAAGAGCTACTCTCGGATCTCATGCATTTGTTCAAGGTTAGCACAAGACTCCAACATTGTTTTTTGAGTTGATGGTGGAGTTGGTGGTTGCTGCTCCTCTTCCTTGGTTGTGGCAGGGGTTTTATATTTTATCATTTTTTCCCAAGAGGTAGAAGGAACATGCCTAATTATATCATTGGTGTATCAAACTATTCCCATCCTTTTGCACAATTTTTTGATGAGGTAGGGAAAGGGTATGGCCTTCCTTCGATGTTCATTTTCCTTAAATCACTTTTCTATCTCTAGATAGATTAGCTATGGAAGGTTCACAAGAAATTTTTCACTTAGAGCAACACACACACACAAGTGGAAAAGATAATCACCTTACTAGGCCTCATCATTAGATTGAGGTGATAGGTTGCTATCTTGAAATATATGTGCTCTACCAAGGTTAGTGCACCATACTCTTTATGGTCCACTTCATAACATTGCTAGGTCCCCTTCTTCTTTGCCTCTGAGTCTACTTATGTGGAGATCTCTATCAAATTTGTTCCAATATCAGGCAACCCAAGGGCCAATGCAATGGCTTCCACTAAGTAGGACACCTGAATGTCCTTGATCTTCACAATCGCTTCCACTTGCCTACCATTTCAAAAGAGATATGTCTCTTCCATGTACCATTCCCCACCAAAAGTGATGATTGGCCACATGAGAGAGTTTTGCAACTATGTCTTGACTTCTACTGGAGCATGTTCTAAGAATGGTCCAAAGTTCAATTCTTAGAGAACTAAATATTGGATGTCATGAGGCTTGATCTCATCAAGGTAAGCTTGAGTCAATGTGACCTCCAGTCTTGGCACTAGTCTTAGTGCCTCATCTCAATGGGATTGTTCAGTTACGGTGGCTTCCTTGTGAATCTGTTAGATAGATTCTACTTCAGGCTCCTCCTAAAGAGGTTTTGTCACATGAGTTTCTACTCTCTATTCTTGGGCCTGTCCTTGCTAATCTCTTCCAACTCTAGGTCATTTGCCCCTTGTTTGGAATAGTCCTTCTTCCTATGACCATTTCAATCTAGGTATTATTTGTAGTCACAACATGACCAATGATTAGCACTTAATGTGTAACTTTGAAACATTTGGAATACCTTATCTCTTGGGGTAGTTACACTTGCCTAAGTTATGATCATGGTCAATTTGATTATTTTAATATTATTACATTATTATATGATTAAATAGGTTACTGAAGTGTGTTGGAAGGGTTTAGCTTCTATAAGTTAATGATTTAATATTATTTTATTCATTAAATCCATAGGGGAGTTAGAAAAATATTAAAAATTTTCTATCAAAAGCCTAAGGTTTGTGGCCCTTATGACATAAAGCATACCTCCAAAAGCTGTAGAACTAAAGAATGGAGTGAATTAGACAAACAATTTAAAAGTTATGGGCTTTGGAAGGTTTTGAGCTCTGAAAAATTGCAAAAACTCCCCTTATGTTTGATGCAAATGGCAAAAATTACCTGAGTGGTTGATGCTATATATAGAATTTTTCCCACGCGTTGATTGGGCCTTGTCAATGGGGCTAAGTTGACGTAATCAACTACGTTGATTGGACCTAGTTGATGCAGCTATGGACCATAGTTTGACCAAGTCAAAATTTGAAAAATACAAGAAGTTTTTGAGTGAAATTGGAATCAAATGGAAGCCCAAGAAGCCAAAAACATAATGAGATGCATGAAGAGGGCTTGATATTTTAGAAAAGATGGAGATTCATTGGAGAATGTAATTTTATTGGAGAAATTCCTTAAGGAGTGCATAGTTGGATGCGACCAATAGGGAATGCAAAAGATATGATTGCAAAAATGCCTAAGGATAAGGGATTTAACTAACCCAACCAAGAGTTATGCAAGGGGATCCTCCCCATAGTAGGCTCATGTCCATTTTTACCTTTGCATAACCTTAACTAAGGAGTCCATGGGCCCCATAATTGATTAATGGTTACAAAATCTTAAGGACCAAATTAAAAAGAATCTACCCAAGAATTTCAACACATCAAACTAAGACATTCAACAAAAACATGGAAACCAATAGTGAGGTGAGTTATGGAGAGTATTGATGGACAAGATATAGAGTGGAATGGATTTCCCAATTATGGGCACATGAAGTCTCTTGTGAATTTTATAGTTAAATGACCCGATAAAGTCCATCCTTAGTTCAATCAAAACCAACCACTTTCAATGACTTCACATCACAACTCTAGGACTGGTCCATCCCTTTGAGAAATAAGAATGCTCCCACAAACAACCACCATTCCTTATTTGAGAAGAAAACACAAGCAAAAAGTGAGAAAGGGCCTTAGTTAGAGGGGACCTTCAAGCATGGATAACATGTATTTTTAGTCCCATAACTAGTGCTTGTAGCCTATTATTTTGTCTAAGGGGTGTGCTTTGAATTCCCATCAAGTTTTTTTTTTTTTTTGTTTTATGAAAACCACACCATGTAAAGACTTATTCAACTTCCTATTATTAGTCAACATATAATGATAAGAAATCCATGAAAACATGCATGCACTCAAGTAAGTAGAGAGACACAAAGAGTAATGAATCACCTTGAAGTCACACCCTCTCAAACCTTTGAGTCTTTTCCAAGTTTGGAAACTACCAAGGTCATAAGTTCATTAAGGTTTTATTAATGAAAAAGGAACCTCATACTTCCAAAACTAAGAAGACCATAGAGTTGGTGGATGAATGGATGACATGGACTCATTGCCTATTCCATGAAAAAAAAACTTTATCTTAGTCATTGACCATCAAAATTCAAAAATAAAAACCACACATTAACAATAGAAAACATTAGGTACAAACCACCATTAGTAAATAGCTACAACATCACGAAGTCCTATTGGCAATAAAATAAGGTTGATCAATCTCTCTTTTTATGCTAGGCTCAGGTTAAGGTCTAGATCACAGGCTATTGAAAGTGTACGAAGCTCAAATTGAATTGGAAGTGTTGGTAATTTTCCATACATCAGCTCATAGGGAGACTATGGACTAATAGGTCCAAAGGTCATCATTCAATTTCATTGTCCAGTTTCTCCTATATTTACTAACTATTCAAGTTAAAATCTTGGTGATCTCCCTATTGTTAACCTCTACTTGATTGTTGGCTTGGGGATGGTAGGGTATTATTATCTTATGTTCAACTCCCAAGCATTACATCAGCTTGCGAAAAGCAGCATCTATAAAATGAGTACCATTGTTATAAATTAATGCATTTTACAGCATTTTGTTGTACAAACCAAGTAGCAGTGGAAGATGTACAAGTAATGAAGGCTGCTACTTCTATCCACTTGGTATAATAGTCAACAACGACTACTTTGTATGCTTTTTCATTTGACATGGGCATGATGGAACCCATGAAGTCTATGCCCTAGATGTTAAAGGGTTTTAGTGGTTACATCAGTTGTTGAGGCCCCTCCATTCAAGTAGTCATCCCACCATCTCGTTGATAATGTTCACAAGAGCAGACAAATTAGTGGGCATCCCTGAAGATTTTTGGCCAATAATACCTTGTCATTAGGATCTTAATGGTCATGCATCTCCCTACATAGTGGCCCCCATAAGGATCCTCCTAAGTGTCTTGGAGAATGTGCAATTAAGAAACATTAGGAACACACCAATGAACTAGGCCATTGGCGCACACCTTGTACAAGTGCCTGTTAATCTCCATGAAGCATTTGGCCTAATGAAAAAACTATTGTTTCTTTCAGAAGTCTAGGTCTTGTGGCATCTCTTGAGTGAGAAGATAAGTGAGGATGCCATTGTACCATTTTGATTCAGTGGGCACTCGTTCATTTATTGCACTGGTAAAGAGGAGTTCATCTAGAAACTGATCAAAGAGTGGGCTCTCCTCCTCTTTGTTGTCCCATTGTAATTGAGACAAGTGATCAGTGGTCACATTCTTAGTTCCCTTTCAATCTACCATTGTAAGATTGAACTCTTGTAAGATCACCAGCCATCATATGACACGAAGGCTAACTATTGGCTTATTCATGAAGAAGTGAATGACACTATGGTCTATGTGCTTAAACACCTTGTATCCAAGCACATAGTAGTCGAACTTCTCCAAAGCATACACCACAGCCATCAACTCTTTCTCCATTTTTGTGTAACTAAGTTGTGCACCCATAATGCTTCGGTTTGCACAGTGGACGTAATATGGATGTTTCTAATCCTCCAATTGTGTAAGAATAGCTCCCAAGGCATATTTTGATGCATCTATCATAATGTGAAATGGTCAAGACCAATTGTAGCGACCAAAAATGTTGGTGGCTAGAAACACCGAGAGGTTGTCGAGCGAACAGTTTTAACCTCGGATCTATGTGAGGGCCGTGCTGGATGAAACGGAGGCGGGGCACCCTGAACAGTATGGTTGATCAGACAGGTACTTAATCAGTGTATCTTAACCTTTCATAAACATTGTTTTAAATATTAAATACATGAGGTATAACCGATGATTAATAAATGCAGGAATGCAGAAAATAATGTTAAACAACGATAACAATGAAAGAATAACAGAATAAGCTAGGTAAGGAAATGCACCACTGCAAAATCATGGGTTTGATTCTCTTCCTTGTATTGAAGTGTACAACAAACAATGCTAGAGGTGCACAGAGAATTCAAGAATGACTAGAATGCTTAAGATATGTCAACTATGCTTTCGAGTGAGAAATTAAAGGTCAACAATGCAAAGATGCCAATGCAAAGAGCCAATGCCAAATGCCAACTCAAAATTGCCAACAATTGTCAAACTTGCCAATGGAATTTGCCAACCTAACAACTAGCCAATCGCCAAAATTTGCTAACCTGAAAAATTGCCAACCCTTTGAGCATTGCTCGTTGGGATATTTATAGGGCTAGGAGCAGGCGAGAAATGTAGTTTAGATGCCATGTGTCCTGGACCCATGAGATGATGACGTGCTCGTACTGCGTAGGTATGCAAAACCAACTGTGAACTTGCTATGGTGCAACCATGTTGTCGAAACTAGAGATGCTAGAATCAAGTGTGCTGACAATGCCAACGATAAATGAAGCACATTGAAGTAGCATATCCACCTGCTACGTTGTGCTACGCTATGCAGCATAGCACATTGGTGTGGTGTAGCTACTTGCTACATTATGCAGCATAGCACATTGGTGTAGCATAACTACTTGCTACACTGTACTACGCTATGTAGCGTAGCACAGTGTAGCTACTAGTTTGAAAAAGAAACTTGCATTGAAGTCACTAGCTTTTGCTAAAAGCCTTGGCGCATGCAGGGTTAACTTTTGGAGCACTTTATTAATTTGCATATTTGCTACGCTATGTAGCATAGCGTAGCATAGCAGCCAATGTAATTTTCACTTCTATCAAAACTATGACGAGATAACTTTGTTTGCTTTTCCCTTCCTACGCTGTGCTATGCTATGTAGCGTAGCATAGCGTAACACCCCATGTCGGTAGGATTTTGACTTTGCTTTATGTGAACATCTTGCTAAAACTTGTATTCAAACATTTGATCAATCCTTTAGAAAGCTTGCTACACTACTCAACGTAGCATAACGTAGTAGACTTCACCACTAGAAAACTTGCCAAACTATTTTGCCCATCCTGAGCACTATTGACAACTCCTAGCATGGTTGCTGAGTAGACTGTTAGCTGGGTGAATTGTCCAAGTGGGCAGGCCAAAGAGTCCATTGGGCCTGCCAGTCCTGAGAGTAGAAAACTTGCCAGACTACATGGTGTAACCTCAATGTCTACAATTTTTGGCCAAATTGTAATAACACTACACTTATGGAAATCCTTGCCTAATTCTCAAGACCCTGGTGAAGCAAGAGGGTCATGAAATTTTATGGTGTTTCAATGGCCCCTCTTTGTTGATGTCTGGAGAACAGGCTTGAGAGATATCGACAAATAATACAAAACACCTCGGAAGATAAAATGCTAACATCGCTCTTCAATAATTGTCAAGATGTCGCTCTTCAATAAGTGTTCTGTCACCTTGGCGAAACGCACCTCTAACCGACACCCCTCCAGCACGTATTCTGCAAACACAACAGAGAGTAAACCAAAAGAAGCAACCATTAAGTAAAATGAAGGCAAAGGCCTTGCTTGCTTTGGATGCTGCTAGGGTAATGGACATTATTGCTGAGGCATTTGACATCCAAACTAGAAAGGCCAGTAGCGGTTCTGGCAGTATCAGCTTGAAGAGGTTGACACCAAGGAGGCTAGGAGTTACTGTGATGCAAGTGTTCAGGAGACCCACCCAAGGCAAACATTATGTAGTTCAACTATGAGATGGGCTACCCAACTGCTAAACGTATTTTGGGCTCGAGCAATGGTAGGGGCTAGAGGATAGCAACATTGTGGCTGGGCCACAATAGTGCTAGGGCTCTAGCAATGGGTGCTGACAACGGAAGCTACTGCTAGGGTGACGGGTCATGGTAGCGGTAGCTCCAAAAGGTTAGCAAGATGCCATACAACATCTTCAGAGGATCAGCAAGATGCCAAGGATGATGGTGTTGCATATATTCCAAAGAGTGTTTTCTTGGCATCGTGAACTGCATTCTGGAACTGCAACGTCCCATTCTGTGTTGGCACTGTGCATGCTTACTTGCTTGATGAGTCATGGATGCATGTTGAGGATGTGCCACAAACCCATTTTAAGATCCTGGTAGACCATGGTGTGCTAGTTTAAGGTCCCAGTAGACCGTCGTGTGCTAGTTTAAGATCCTAGTAGACCGTTGTGCTAGTTTATCGTTGTAGTGGATGGTGGATAGGCCAGTTTAAAGTCGTAGAGGACCGTCTATGCCAGTTTTACATCATGGCGGATATACTTTGCCATTTTTATGTCATGGTAGATGGTTTGTACCATTTTATAGTCATAGCAAACTACCTTTGCCAGTTTTACATTGTAGCAGACAAGCTTTGCCAGTTTTACATCGTAGCGGACAAGCTTTGTCAATTTTACGTCATAGCGGATGTTCTTTGCCTATTTTACATCATAGCGAACATTTCACTTACCTTGCTCATGCATCAGATGTAGTATGGCTTGAGATGTGAATGATTCACATGATTTGTAAACTCATTGCCATCCATGTCTCCCAGCTTGAAGGCCCCATTCCCATAGCCTTTTGTGATGATGAATTGACCTTCCCATTTTGCAAAGAATTTGTTCATATGCTCATGGACAGCCTTGAGAACAAGGTCCCATTTTTTATCGGTCGTTGATGCAAGTTTGCATGATGCTTCTACCATTGCCTATCTTGATAGTGCTCTATGCGATCGAGTGTCTGTGCACACTCCTCTTCTATGGAGTCGAGATCAATGATCCTTGACTTGTTATTCTAGGCTTCACTCACGATGTCTGACAGGAACATTCAAAGTGATGGTACTTGCAGCTTAAGAGGCAACACCACTTCAGATCCATAAACAAGACTGTAAGGTTTCTTACCTATCGTCGTCCTGCATGTCGTCCTGTAAGCCCAAAGCACATAGAGGTTTTGCTCGTGCCATCATCTCTTGCTGTTGTTAAGAATTTTCTTGCGCAAGTTGATGATGCCTTTGTTTGTAGCTTTTGCCTGTCTATTCGCTTGTCAGTAGTATGGCGAGGAGAATGATTACCTAATGCCAAGGTTGCTACAAAAGGTTTTGGTTTCTACACTACTAAATTATGATCCATTGTCGGTCATAATAGTCATGGGAAGCCCAAACCTTGTCACAATGTTATCTAATATGAAGTGCCAAACCTGTTGAGATGTAGTCTTTCTAAGGGGAATAGCCTCCACCCACTTTGTAAAGTACTTAGTGGCAGTGATGATGAAGTTATGCCCTGCAGAAGACTTAGGTGTGATAGGTCCTACAATGTCTAGTCCCCATCGTTGAAATGGCCACGTGATCTACATTAGGTGCAACTCGGTCAGTGAAACGTGTATGAGATTTACGTATCGTTGGCACGTATCACAAGCTTTAACCTTGGTAAGGCATTCGCACTCCATGTGAGGCCAGTAGTACCCTAGGCATCTGATTTTTTCTATCATTGCCCTAGGTGCTATGTGTCCACCACACAATCTCTCATGTACCTCATTAATGACCTTCTACACTTGCTCCTTCTTTACGCATGCTAGTAATATCCTGTCAAAGGAGCATTTGTGCAAGGCATTTTCTCCGATGAGCACATATTGCCTAGCATGCTTGCGAATCACATCCCTCTAGGTAAATGTCAACCCGCATGGGGGCTTGCCATGTTGCAAATAGGCTTTAATGTTGGCATACCACTCCTGGGTATCCACAGCGCTTACAAAGGCTACATGTACCACTTGAGTGATAGGCTTCGTACACTTAGTTATCGAAGAGGGAAAACTTGCAAATAGGTGTGGTGACACATTTAATGCTAGGATGGCCAAGGCATCTATTATAGTGTTTCCACTACGTGACACATGTTGAACGTCCGTTGTTGCAAACTATTTAAGCAATCTTTTCACTAGGTCAAAATAGGGCAGTAGATGGGTAGCTTTGCAGGCATAGACCTCAGTGATTTGATTCACAACAAGTTGTGAATCACCTCGAATCACCAGGTATTGAATTTTTAATGCTTGGGCTACTAAGAGGCCCCTAAGAAATCCCTCGTACTCTGCCACGTTGTTCATGTAGAGGAACGTGAATCAATAAGAAAATGGCTGAATATCCCCATAGGGGAACATAATGACAGCCGTTGCACTACCACCACGTGTAGTCGAGACACCGTCAAAGTGTAAAGTAGCTTCAAGATGTGATGGGACAGGGTTGATAGTGCTAACGTGCTCATCAGCGAATTTGGGGTCTATGATTGCTTGATCGTCGATGGGTGAGATCATAAGTTGTGTAGCTATAGCTTGACATTTCGTCGATGATTGGCTCACATAATGCAAATCGAATTCCATGGTAATGGTTTTCCACCACGCTATCCTGCTACTTTCATACAGATTGTTCGTGATAGCCCGGAGGACATTTCTCTTGCAAACAATGTTAACTTTACTGCAAAATAGATAATGCCTCCACTTCTTTAATGCAAACACTAAGGTGAGCCAATTTCTCTCCACCTCATTGTATTTCGCCTCATACGCTATCAATGCATGACTAAGTAATACACTCGAATGTTAGAGCCATCATCTCTTCTCTAACATAATAGTGTTGCCATAGACGTGTCTGAGGTGGCAAGGTAGACATAGAAAGGCTTATCCCTTTGAGGTGGGTAGACAGTTGGGAGGTGTAAAAACTCTTTCTTCATATCATCAAAAGCTTGTTGGCATTGCGTTGTCCATTCAAAGTTAACCCCTTTCTTCAATAAGTGTTGCATGGGGTGTAACTTGTCAGTCAACTTTGCTATAAACCTTTGGATGAACTATACTCTACCTTGTAACCCATGCAATTCCTTAAGGTTTGTAGGAGGTGCTCGAGTAGCGATGGCCCTAACTTTGTCAGGGTCCACTCATATTCCAGCCTCTAACACTACAAACCCTAACATGCTTCTGATTCTCACACCGAAGACACACTTTTTTGGATTGAGGCATAAATCATGCATTTGGCAACATTTGGGGAGTACACCTAGATCATTAGGATGATCAGTAGCCTCTTTGGATTTGACCGCTATGTCATCCACATAATCATTTAATGTCTCTAGGATGTAGTTGCTAAAGATGTATGTCATGGCTCTTTGGTAGGTCACTCTGGCGTTTTTGAGCCCAAAAGGCATCATAGTATAATAGAAGGTACCCCATGGGGTCATGAAAGTTGTTGTTAACTAATGCTCTAGGTTGATACGAATTTGGTTGTAGCTAGAGAAATCATCCATGAAGGATAGCATAGCGTGACCAGCCGTAGTGTCGATCAATTGATCAATACTCGGTAATGGGAAGTCATCCTTGATTGTTGCCTTGTTCAGATCTTGGAAGTCTATACAGATTCGTATTCCTCCTGTTTTCTTAGAAACTACAATGATGTTCGACACCCACTCTGAGTAATCAATTGTCTAGATGAAACTAGCCTAATACAGCTTAGTGATTTCATTGCATATGGCTAGTGCGATCTTTGGTTTAACCTTGTGAGCCTTTTGTTTAACTACCTTCATTCGCAGGTCTAAGATAATGTTGTGTTGTATAAGCCTCAGATCTAAGCCCAGCATGTCATTATATGACCACACAAATACCTCGATGTTATCTTGGAGGATCTTGGCTATATCTTTATGCATCTATGAATCCAGGAGGGAGCTAAGTTTTAATGTTTTTATTTCCCCCCTAGATGTAGTCACAAGCGTTTCAATAAGAGGGTCCTCAATTACATCCTCGGCCTCTAAATCTAAGGCTTGGACTAGATTTTTGGGCTAGTCTAGGGACATTTCTAAGGACGCTACAGTGCTATCTGCGGATGATTCCCAGTCTATTGATTCTAGGTTCAGTTGTCTCATAAGCTCGTCATGTGGACCTGTCAAGGCTAGAGGTGAAGAAAGACCATGATGCATTGCCATTCTTACTCAGCCTGGCACAATGAGATAAAAGTGGACTCAAGTGATGCCTATCTGTAGCAATGGCATATAGGAAACATTTGCAAAGCTATAGTGAGAAGTGAACAATTGAAATAATTGTAAACTATGATACAAAATTTGTAATCTACCAGTTTAAGGTTGTAGCGGACTGCTAACCTAGATGTAAAAGTGCTAAACTGCTAGTTTAAGATCTTTATGGACCGCCAACCTGGTTGAGTTTATAAATTAAAACTATTAGTTTAAGGTCTTTGTGGACTGCTAACGAATTTTTTATAAGTCAAAAGTATTAGTTTAAGGTCTTTGCGAACCACTAACGAATTGTTTTTGCAAAGGTAAGTTGTATTAGTTTAAGGTCTTTGCGGACCGCTAACGAATTATGAAACTGTGAATCAAAATTGCTAGTTTAAGGTCTTTGTGGATCACAAACAGGTCTAAACCATCAGTCAAAACTGCTAGTTTAAGGTCTTTGCAGATCACTAACGAGTTATTCTTGTGAAGGTAAATGGCTAGTTTAAGTTGAGTTGAACTTTTCGGTCAGACCCACCTTCCATGATGCAAACAGTGTTGCTACGCTATGGCTGGAGTGCTACGCTATACAAAATATCCCACATTAATTGAGGTGAGAAAATGGCAAGTTCCTTTTCACCGTATTGGCTATAAATAGAGGTTTAACCCCGGTAAACTCGTCATTTTCACCGTAAGAGCGCAGAGCCCACAACCAGGACATAGAGTGGTTGTGCTTAACAAAGGACAAAGCGATTTAGTGTAGCGACTAAGAAAGAATCTACAACTAGGACGATGGCACCCAAGAGAGAATGCAAACACCTAGCACTCGCCAAAGTGGATGAGGTAAAAGACAAGCTAGGGCATCTATCGTAGATGCGCATCGTAGTGCAGGAGGAAATTTCGTCAGCTAGGTAAGTTGCTACGCTACCCCCCTTTTTTTATGCTACAGTTGTTGTTTCTACCTTCTTTTTGTTTCTATTTTCGTTTCGAAATCTATGTTTTCTGTCATCATTTTTGTTGTTATTTTGGCCATTAAACCATCGTTGTTGCTGATTCGCCCGCAACAGTGTACGGACGCTATGTTAAGGCTGCATGTAGCGTTGCATAGACCACCATTGCTGTGGCTGCCTTATCGTAGAGGTTTAGGTGAATCTAGTGACCTACCATGCGAATAGCATAGCATACAACCCTTAGGAGGGTTTGGCCATGCGTATGATTTGACAGTGTAACACGTGTCTATCACAGCGTAGTGCAAATTGTTTTGTCAGGCAAAAGATTTGTTGAAACAGATGCAGCGTATTAAATTATTTCTCATTTAAAGATTCACATTCAAACAATTTTTTTGCTCTGCTACGCTATTACCTTCGTGGTTCTGCTACATTACATGCATAGAAAGAATTATGCTACGTTTTCTGCTAACAGCTAGTCTTGCTACGCTACACACGAATGTCACTCGAACATGTTGTTAACATTTTTCATTGTGTTGTGCAATTTAATGCTAAGGCTAACTTTGATCGTCCTAGAAATTGTAAGGGTCCTGTGCTACCTAAGCGAACCAGTGGCCAATGCTCCTCTTCCCCACGCGCGTGTGGGGCAGTAGGCGATCTGGTTCTGGGAAGGTGCACGAGACCTCCTGCAATTTCTCCTCCAACACTTTAGTGTGATCATTTGATCACAGTTATCAGAGGAGGTAGCAGCCGTAATTACAGAAACCCTGTTGCCTGGGGCAAACCATGGTATTCTGAAATTTCTAACCGATGAAGCAACCGACAGTGGGTAGGTAAAGGGATCTAGTTAGCGCCCAAAAAACTTAAGGCGTATGGCTTGGATCTAGGAAATGCCCGAATATAATTGCTACCACCTATACAACATGTTGTTCATTACTCGCCACATGGCAATGTGTTTTCAGAACCCACCAGGAATGGTTTATTGTGCCAGTGGATGAGTTATGTAAACATATTCCACTACACTATGTAATGCATGTTATGCTAGACAGAATGTTAATAGTGTATTTTTATTACCAGGTTTTTCATCAACAAAAAATGGACTGAACGATGATATAGATGCCTTAGCCTTGACATAGATGGCACTGTGGGAGTTTTTTTTCGCTAAGAATATGCACGCAAGCGTGATAGGCCAATGCAGGGGCAAGTAGAAAACCTATCCAAACCGGTATTCCCAGTTCTACAATAAGTGCAAGGAGTTCGATTGGTTGGATGGGGATCAGGCACCCTTTAGACCAATCACCCTTTAGAAAACTGTAGTAACCAAAAACGTTGGTGGTTGGAAACACCGAGAGGTTGTCAAGCAAACAGTTTTAACCCCAGATTCGTGTGAGGGCTTTGCAAGATGAAATGGAAGTGGGGCACCCTGAATGGTCTAGTTGAGCAAACAGGGACTTAATCGATGTATCTTAACCTTTCGTAACTATTTTTTTAAATATTAAATACTCGAGGTATAACCAATGATTAATAAATGCAAGAATGCAGAAAATAATGTTAAATAGCGATAACAATGAAAGAATAATAGAATAAGCTGGGTAAGGAAATGCACTGCCACAAAATCGTGGGTTCGATTCTCTTCCTTGTATTGAAGTGTACAACAAACAATGCTGGAGGCACACAGAGAGTTCAAGAATGACCAAAACGCTCAAGATATGCCAACTATGCTTTCGAGTGAGAACTTAAAGGTCAAAAATGCAAAGATGCCAATGCAAAGAGCCAATGCCAAATGCCAACACAAAATGCCAACTCAAAATTGCCAACAATTGTCAAACTTTCCAACAAAATTTGCCAACCTAACAACTCATCAATTGCCAAAATTTGCTAACCCAAAAAATTGCCAACCCTTTGAGCATTGCTCTTCAGGGTATTTATAGGGCCAGAAGCAGGCAAGAAATGCGGTTTAGATGCCATGTGTCCTGGACCTACAAGATGCTAAAGTGCTTGTAGTACGTAGGTATGCAAAACCAACTGTGAACTTGCTATGGTGCAACCATGTTGTCAAAACTAGAGATGCTATAATCAAGTGTGTTAACAATGCCAATGATAAATGAAGCACATTGAAGTAGCGTATCCACCTACTCCGTCGTGATATGCTATGTAGCGTAGTACATTGGCGTAGCGTAGTTGCTTGCTATGCTATGCTACACTATGTAGTGTAGCACAGCGTAGCTACCAATTTGAAAAAGAAACTTGCGTTAAAGTCACTAGCTTTTGCTGAAAGCCTTGGTGCATGCGGGGTTAACTTTTGGAGAACTTTATTAATTTGCATATTTGCTACGCTATGCTACATTACGTAGTGTAGTGTAGCATAGCAGCCAATGTAATTTGCACTTCTATCAAAACTACGATGAGATAACTTTGTTTACTTTTCCCTTGCTATGCTGTACTACGCCATGTAGCGTAGCATAGCGTAGCGTAGCACCCCGTGTTGGCAAGATTCTGACTTTGCTTTATGCGAACATCTTGCTAAAACTTGTATTCAAAGATTTGATTGATCCTTTAGAAAGCCTGCTACGCTACGCAGCATAGCATAGTGTAGTAGACTTCGCCACTAGAAAACTTTTTAAACTATTTTTCCCATCCTGAGCACCACCGACAACTCCTAACATGGTTGTTGAGTAGACTGTCAATCGGGTGAATTGTCCAGGTGGGCATGCTAGAGAGTCCATCAGGCCTGCTAGTCTTGAGGGTAGAAAACTTGCTGGACTACATGGTCTAACTACACTTTTTGGCCAAACTATCATGATGCTGCACTTGTGGAAATCCTTGCCTAATTCTCAAGACCTTGGTGAAGCAAGAGGGTCTCAAAATTTTATTGTGTTTCACCAATTAGGTGCTTGTAGAATTGGAGTCTCTACAAGATTCTCCTTAAGCTGCTGGAATGTCTTTTTGCATTTCTTGGTCCATGTCAATGGAGCATATTTCTTTATCAACTTGACCAATGGTTTCATGATCTTAGAGAAATTCTCTATGAATCGTTGGTAGTAGCTAGTGTGTCCAAGGAATGACTAAACATCTTTAATAGTTTCCAGTTTTTAGGTTATTCCTTGGATGGCCCTAATCTTTTTAGGATCTACCTCAAAACTTGCTTGTAAGATTCTATGCCCTAACATAATGCTTTCTTGGACCATGAGATGGCCCTTTTGCCAATTGAGCTAAAGATTAGTCTCCACCCACCTTTTAAGCACTTGCTCAAGCTGGTCCAAAGCTTGCTCAAATGTAGTACCATAGGTGAAAAAGTCATCCATGAAAACTTCCAGCCCACTACTAATCTACTACTAAAAAATGCTTAGGACAAGGCTTTGAAAGGTTTCAAGGGCATTGCATAGACCAAATGGCATCTTTCGATATACAAAAGTCCCCTATGGACTTGTGAACCTAGTTTTGGCCTAATCCTCTAGTACGATTAGAATCTGGTGATAGCCACTATAACCATCCAGAAAGCTATAATAGTAATGCCAAGAAATTGTGTCTAACACCTAGTTGACAAATGGTAATGGAAAATGATGTTTGAACATCATCATGTTCAATAGCTTGAAATCAACACACATCCTACACTTGCCATCTTTCTTTAGCACAATCACAAGTGGGCTAACCCACTCACTATTTGCAATTGGATAACTAAACCCCACCTTGAGGAGTTGTTCAATTTCCTCTTTGATGATCTACTTTCATATGGGGTTTAGCTACCGCTATGATTGCATCTTTAGCTTAATAGAAGGATCAATATAGATGTGATGCTAGCATATCCTAGGATCAATCTTAGTGAGTTCAAGATATGACTAAGCAAAGGTTGTTGGCCATTTGTTAATCACATTCAACAACAATCTTTTCTACTCAGGAGCAAGGTTGGCATTGATTATCACTAGCTTGTCATTTTTCAAAAATACTTATTCCATGCCAGTAGGTAGAGTTTTTAACTCTAAGGGCTCCTATTTAAAAGTGTTAAGGATTTCCAACTCTCCCCAATTGGTATCATTAAGTTCATCATCGAAGAGTTGGCAATGAACTTGCTCTAGTTCATCCATACCTTCAACATAGGCACAAGTTAGAATCTTAGTAGGTTTCATGCAAAGTGTGTTGCTTTCAAAATCAACTGTCAACCATTGGGTACCCTCTTGTTTTGTGACTAGTATGTATAGGCACCTTTGGATTTTAGATTCATCTACACACTATCTACATGCTTTGATTAATATGCTTTTGATAGACCAAAGTTTCTGCACATAGTTGCACCTAGTATCATTGTACGCGATGCATGGAACTCTCTTTTTCTTGATCTTTCTAAATGCATTTTCCTTAAAAATATCCATAGAAAGATCTCTAATGTTCATTTACACATCAATAGTTAGGAAGTCCCCCTTGTAATTCTCAACTTTGATCACCAAGAAATTGATAGGATACAACCACTCATAGATAATGGTCACAATGTTCTCCACTAATTCCAAAGAAACAATGATGGATTAATCTTCCAATTCTAAACTAATGTTGCTCTTCTTGAGAGAAGGTAGGTTTTAGGAATTGTACATTTCATGGAAAATCAGATTAACAGTAGAACTTGAATTACAAAGAGCCTTACATGGATCATTTTTAGCAATCTGCAAGTAGATGAAAGGACTTCTATAATCAACTCTTTTCCTAGGAAGGTTTCCAACCTTGATCCAATCAAATACAACATGGGTTAACATGACTGTGTGGATCTTGGGAGGCATTTCATTTGAAGGACTCTCAAAAGAAATGGATGTAGAGGATGAGGGAGACATAGGATGACTAGCCACATAAGTCGATAAGGGCTTTATAGGGCTATTGGTTTAGAAGAATGATCGTTTATGGGATTTGGATTTTGAACCATTTAGCTAAGGAGCCCATTGCAAGTTAATGGCCCTAGTAGCATTACATTACTAGAGGTACGCATGAATTTCACCCTACATGGATAGAGCAAGTGGTAATTAGGTTGAGTGGAGGAATATGTCCTAAAGGATGAGAAGGATGATAAGAATATGGGGATTCCCCTCTAAGAAATGGAGAATGATTTCTATAGTACTCTAAAGGGTAGTAGTGATGCTAAAAAGAATCTTGCTTGGAAGAGTCACACAAAGACATGGGTTGTTAAACATAGTACCCATACATATTTAGCTACTTATAAGGGTACTACTACCTTGGTGGTCACATCACCCATGATTTTGGATGCTACCACTAATGGTACTACTCATACAATTATGGTGAAGCTTCACTTGGATAATAAGGTTATTTTTGTTGGTGGAATTGCCTTGGGTTGCCTTGAGGATAAGGTAAGCTTCAGTGTAACAACATTGCCCCAACGTTGCCCAGCATCCCAAGGAATTCACGAAGATCCAATGGATCTTGGGTGGAAGACCTGGGGGATACGCCTAAAGTAAGCAAGCATCTCATGAGTGAGTGCAAGTAGAAGCATAGCTTCTTAATGTACATGACCGTGCACCTCATGGAGAGTAACCAACTCCAAAACGAGGACCAAGAAAACAAGCACACACACAACCTTGTAGACAACATCGGTGGGAGGGGAGATGATGCACCTACAAGGGGAGGTGCCTCACCCCCAAATCCCTCATGATTTGGTACAAGGTGTGGCCTGGCACCACACCAAAACTATCTAGTCTTAGCTGCCTACATATCTATGACATTTGTAGAATGAAGAAGAGGGGAATGAAAAGGACTTAGAAGAGAGTTGCAACAAGAGGGTGCCCTGTTGCTAGCTTGGTACCACCAAGCCGGGGTGGGTTTTCTAACACTTGAGAGTCACCCAAGGGTGCCTCAGAGTGTTCCATGGCCCCCGCACCATGGGGAGAGCCCAAGAGAACCACCACTCTGGAACATCTCTCACAATCCTCCCCCACACAAAGAAGATGTCCTCGGAGCAGAGCCTAGGATAGCTTCGAGTGTACACTTCTAAATGGGTTCGGAACTCCATCAATTCCGAGGATCCGTCAACTTATTAGATGCCAAGCTTAAAGGAAGGTACCAACCCCAACACCTGATGTGTCCTTCCATCCAATGACTTGCATGAAACGCAAGGGAAATTGAAGGAAGCCCAAAGACTTCCCTTCTCTATACGAGCGGGAGAGTCCAACCCAAAGTGCCAATGTCTCTAAGGTGTTCCCTAGAACCATCCCTTATAAGGTTCTAGAGACATATCTTCTTACCTAAACCCATACTTATGCAAGAAGACAGCTCCTCTTCCACAAGTCCCACCGAGTTCCTCTGTGAATGGCATCTCATCACCCATTGATATTTTTTTTAAGGGCTTACCAGGGCCACTACCCATGGTGAGAGACTTGGGAACATCACACCAAGAGGGAGGACATGCTCTGAAGAGCCATGTCTCCATAAGCAACTCATGCTTGCCAGAACTCCATGTTTTGCTACTCGCATCGAGACCCATGGGGTCTCACCAGTGCAACCATCTAAGCATTGATTCCAGGTGCATTGGTACCATGCGCATTCTCTTTTTCTCATCATGTATGTTCAAGCTGGTATGAAGGGAGTCAAGCATGTTCTCCCTTACAAACAAGGTACAAGAGCAGATCTTTGAGCTTGACCTCATCATCTGCAGACACCAGCATCGCATGCCTCAATTCATCATTCATCATTTCAACGAGAGAGAAGATTCAAAAATCTATTTGGAAACTTCTCCAAGAGGCTAACATACAACAAGCCCCAACTATCAGCAACACCTATTGTGATTGTCCAACATCGAGAATGCCTACTTGAATGTTAGAAAAAGGGAGGATCAATTGGATAGCCAACCCCATGACAATCCTCCATCACTTATCTCATATCAGTCGTAAGCACAACATTGAATGCAACCATAATATCCCGTTCATGGAGAAGGGTTACCCACATTTGCCACATGCAAGCTATCCTTCCCACACCAAATTATGGGACAAATACCATTTTCTGAACACTAGGTCCAGGAACAAATATAGAGTCACCTCAAAGAGTAACCAGATCATGAATTCTCCAAGGAACATCACGTTCTTAGAATTTGCATTTCCCCACTATCTCAAGAACGACTACTAGTCTCACGATCAACACCTTTCAGTAGATTTTGCACTTGCAGGAAGGATCCTCTTTGGGAGGTTTCTTCCATAGGTAAGTATAGCAGCCCAGCTACACCTTACCCATCATACAAGCCCAAGTAGTCAAAATATAGCCAATAGAACCATATCATGGAACTGTCACCAGCTGAGGAAAGACATGGGTTCACAATTCTTACCTAATTCAATTTTTTCCCTTGAGATTAACTTGAGACACCTAGCATTTCTATTTCATCTTGGGAGATCTAGGTTTTGTTTCATATATCCCAGTCAAGCCCGTTTATATCAATTTGTGGTGGACAAGGCCGCACCACTACCTATTATCACTCAACCCAAACAACAGACACAAGTCAGTAACAACATCTTGCACATACGAGGACCAAGTCCTCAAGATATTTTTACATGGAATGGGCTTTCATCAACATCATTTACAACTCAAACACAAAATCATTCATCCCTGAAGGGTTTAAAATAGGGATGGTTTACCAGAGAACCCCAATAAGGAAGTTCCTCTGAAGCCTCCAAAATTGAGAGTACACAATATCATGCCTTGCTTACACAAAGAGCAATATGTATCTTTAATCTACTTCAACAACACAACCTCACAAAGGAGGTTTCATGAATTTCACTAGGGTAACAACATTCTGTCTCTGAGAACAAGCCCCACGAGTTCATGACCATGGGACCACTGCTAGGAACAAGTCCAAAACATCAACTGCTTATAGGAGATAACCATCTTAATACCACCTACCTTATTATGTTAGGAATTGAAGAGGACATCCATTGAAATGGAGAATGATCCCTCATGATCAACTCTGCTATCCCACCAGGGAGGTGAGAACACCAACATGAATTAACCTCACACCAGAGACATGGAACAATACATCTAGGAGGGACTGTGTGATACATCAATGTACATAAGGGACAAGGTACACAGGAAAATTCAGCAAGACACCATAGCCTATTTGGCACAATGAGTCCCCAATCACCGAATCCCACCATAGACAACAAACACACCAATAAGTCTCAATCTATGAGAGTGCATTATAGCTCTCCAAAGCACCAAAATCAATTAGTCACGAGAGCCCACAAACATGCACAATCATTGGAAACCCCCAATCATGAGAGCATAGGCTCGAGTGTTTCGAACACATTCAAGCCCACCAAGCAAGGCCACCAAGAGAAATCACAATTTTTGTATCTGTAACGTCATATATTCAAGGATGGACCACCATCTGAATGTTTAGACAACTTCTCCATGATCACATCCAACATGGAAGAGCGAGACTAGGCACCAATACCCAGAACTTGATTCAAATCCTCCACTAGACATCATATTGATTCAACTTTTAGTCACCATTGATCATCTGTGGACAAGATCTTTACCAGTCCAGGAACACAAGAGAATGTGTTCCCAAGATTTGTCCTATCTCAAGGACGTTCACCAAGCATACACCATCCAGGCATGCCAACATCATCAAGAACACAAGGCACTAGTTCAAGAGCATAATGGGCAAGAACATGCCCTAGTCCATCTGTTACAACACCGTATCACAACTAAAGAATTTCTCATGAGGTTTTCAACAGAATTATTCATCAAGGCACAAAGGACATTTACAAAATATAGCAAGGGAACTTTAAAACAAGCACCAAGAAAAGACCATACATCAAGCTTGGCCTTGTCATAGTGTGTGGCATAAGCCTACAACCAGGAGACAACTGAGTCACATAGGAAATACATCCAGCACTTTTAAGTGCATACAATCGAATTGAGAATATCACAAGGATACATTTCACACACCCAAGGATCGGATTACATTCATATATGGGAACATACATGGTATTTGGGAATGCTACCCAAGCCTAAAAGGCTATAGGACAACTACCCAAGCCCATCCTAGTGTAAAGGATTTAGGCCACCAAGACCATACCATGAAGAACCATGTTGTTCTGAGAGAAACTTGTCTCTGTCACAAATCATAAACAATCATCTGTCATTGCATCACTATCTCAAAAGATACATGATCTACCGTCACACTGAACCCACTACACAGGTAACCTCGAACAAAAATGATTCAAGACACAAACTCAACGATCGAATAACGAAACATGCCAACTGAGTATCCACCATCCTACCATAGTGGGACCTCATTGCATTAGCCACTCTAGGGCCATTAGTATCCGGCATGGCCAAGGATACCATTTCATGCCATCTACTAGCCCAATATCTATAGGGTCTAGGACATATCACCATCCTCTATTAGTGCTCCCCTAGCACTGAGAGGCAAAAAAATCATGATGTACCTACTGATCTATCATAGCCAAGGTACTGATAAATCCACAACCCAATGTTGGGATTCTGAGACCAAATAATCTATTCATGAAGGTCTCAGGAGCACATATCTTCCCCATAGACATAGTGCTCACAGAATCAACTAAGGTCACCACTGGTTGCATCTTTGCACCTGTGCTACCTGCAAATTGTTGGTGACCGTTTGGGACGCGATCACCAACGAGTGTCCTCGAACAGGATTTAGGTGCTTGCTAGTCTCTGGCAACACCAAGGCCCAGATACCTCCAAATAGACTCAGTAGTTAATGTGAGTATGTTTGTATGTTGTTGCGGTATGCGGTTGTGAAAAATGAAACGATTGCATTGTGTGTAAACTACAAATGACTTATCTTAAAGAGATTCAGCCAACTTTGCCAAGTGCTATGAGTTGTTGAGAGTTCCTATTTTGTTCAATTACCTAGTCTACGCGGTCCTTATAATACCTACTTGTAACAAATAAAATTTTGCAAAAACATTTGAGCACAACTCTGTGAATCTACTTCTAATTTTCCCCAAAGAAAGAGATAGTTCCACAAGAAAACTAGAAATAGAGCGAGATTCAATGAAATAGAAAGGAAATAAAGCAGATTTGTGTTAAGACCTCAAATATTTAAACAAGGCAAAATGATACGAGTAAACACTTCACAATAAAGCTATCCTAAATTCAATATCTACGAATTGTTCAAACTTCCAGGGCTCAAATAAGCAATTTCTTCAAGACAATCCTACTATGCTACC
>MNCI01027046.1:1082284-1099304 GCA_015680685.1 Gnetum montanum
TTCAAAATATCTTTGCTAACTTCTCTCCCAAGTAACTTGCCCAACAAGTTAGCAAGTTGTAACTATTGTGGGTGGTTATAACCACTATGGAGATAAAAAGCTACAGCTGACAAGTGTCATGTAGTTACAACCACTTCAAAGATTAAAAAGCTATGGTTCCCAAGTGTCCTATTTAGTTACAAAGTGGCCTACTTGGTGGTTATAAGACCATGGGAAATTAAAATTTAGTTGTAACCACCAAGGGAAGTTATCACCACCATGATATTTAAAATTTCAAAGGACACTTGTTCCATACACATATAACATTGAACAATTGTCCTATAACTTCTCTTTTCTTTTGGAATAATAACAATATATCCTTTACTTTTTTCTTAAACAAAGCAAAACGAAAATCAAATTAAATTTTATTAAAAGGTTTATATCCTATTGGTTATGTCACTAGGTGACGAGGCTTCGTGTGGCCAACAATAAATTAAGAATGATTGGTGGCTCCCTTATTGGTGGAAGGAAAAATGCCTGAAATGTCGGCAACATCAACGTCCATGTCCATGTCCAAGCTCCAGCTCAGAAATGGCCTATCTTGTGGCTATGGCTGCTACTAAACCTCTTCCTATTCATCGTCTTTTCGTTTGACTGTAATGGCCATGAACTGCCACCACCATAATTGTTGTCATCGGTAGCGGCCATGAAGTGCCATCTCTGTCTCTGGCAACGGCTCTGCCAAAACTGCAACCGCAAGAGTCGGCATGGGCATGGAGCCAGCGTTTTCATGAAATGGTTGCTACAGTTGCAATGATTATTCCACACAACAGCAATAGCAAAAAATCTTGGCAAGTGCAATAATGGCAGACGGTGCAGACACAAAAAAATCAAAGGTAGCATGCGCGATATGTTCTCTAGCCAAATCGTGGGAATTCATGCCTACGGACTTGATGCTGGGTGTGAAGATGAGCATCGTGCAGCAGAGTCCAACAATGGCTGTGATGAGATTTAAAGGTGGGAGCATGGAACCGAGCTTTTCATCCGCTGGGACGACGATTGGAACATTCTTCTCAATGAAGACATCACCGCTGCTCACCCCATGATCCAGGCCCTGGCACCTGATTTTGGCTAAGACTTTCTTCTCTGTTCTTATTATGGTTTTTGGTCAATTTTGGAATTGGTTCCCATTTAGTTGGCTGCGCTGATTCTACTAGCTGTTCCTGTTTCAATGGTTTCTCCACCAATACGTCATTTTGGGCCACCCCTGCTTTTCCTATGCTGAGTCCTAAATCAATTATGGAGTAAGCAATAATGGATACCCATGAAATGTTCTCCAAGGATGGCAACCGTTTTTTTTTTGCCCTACCATAATGGACACCCAGCCAACTTTTTTTTTATGCCCTAAGTATTTTGGACAACATCACAATAGTGATAGTTTCTTATGCACTCAATCACATGAAAGCACATCATAATTATATTTGCATGCTTATGAATCTTATTTTCCATAGAAAAAATTTCTAACCTTCATGTTGATTCAAATTTTTCTTAGTAATAACCTTCATTGCTCCATTAAATGGCCTAAATGTGCCAAAAATTAGGAAGGTAGGAAATTACAACATTGAGTGAGAGGTATTTCTACAAATCGATGTACTTATGGCCTTATTTATAACCCCAAGCCACTCATCTTTTCGAGGATAGACCCAAGTTCAATTGTCACCCCTAGATCCCATACCAATGGTATGAAATAACACATTTACATTCTCCCACTCTTACAATAATGTTTACAATGAGTCTTACTGTTCCATGAAATGGCCAAAATGTGCCAACACAAACACTGAGACACAAGCTCATAAACGTAGAAGTTAGCAGGAACACGATTAGCACATCAGCCTCATTCACAACCATCAAGCATGATCATATAACAAAGTCATATCACCCTTGCACGTTATAAAATTCAACTCAGCAACATGCCTACAGATCAATCATGCAAAACATTGATGGAGGAATTCGATCCCCACTCAAACAAACAATTTCAACATGAGGCACACCAAGAGAGAGATAGCACACTCTCAGAATTTTAAGATTCATACACAACAATCAATCCCAGCAACCAACACTGGCCTCAACTAGGACCAAAATCTTGACACAATTGTATGAGTCATGGGCAATAGACAATCATCATCTCAACCCAAAAAATAAGGTGGAAGACCAAGGTCTATCCAACAACAAGTCTACATCAAACTAATTCTTGCAACAACGCGCAACAATGAGAAACATCACGAAGGATGCATTCACAAGAAGACTCTCATCAAATGAGGTGTGGTC
Source organism: Gnetum montanum (assembly GCA_015680685.1). Taxonomy (NCBI): domain Eukaryota; kingdom Viridiplantae; phylum Streptophyta; class Gnetopsida; order Gnetales; family Gnetaceae; genus Gnetum; species Gnetum montanum. The sequence goes on from MNCI01027046.1 coordinate 1,084,592, forward strand.
TCAATAAGAACCAACAATAGGATGACCCACACCAGTGGTCTTCAAATCAAAGTGACAAAGAAATGTCACCAATTAAAATAGTGATGCCACAAGCCCAAGGGCAACACCACCAGCTCAACAAGGAACACAACTCGCAAGGATCAACAATAAGGGCAATCATGCCTCATGCCCAATAAGTTTTTAGACAACAAAACAACCATTTGGCTTTTGGATAACACAAACAACCACTGCATCCTCAACGTTCCCAAAAATAAGTCATCATACCTCGTAAAACATTAAGCCTTGCGTTACGAACAATAGACACACCCAAGATAACACACATGCAGAATTTGAAGGCATAACAAAGAAGACACACATATACAAATAGAAAAACATACAATCACAAGCACGAACGTACGAAGTCTATTGGCAATGGTCTTAATCCACCTAGAACAAGGCTCACCAAGAGCACATGTCTGAAAGACCTCCAACTTGAGGTACATGGGAACCATCTTGTCCCAATTTGTGTTTTCCCATACTCACTATATCTAGGGTGAGTGGGAGTGCCAAGGATATCATATACTACATAATTCAACAAATGCCATCTCAAAACATGTCATCTGGGTGGAAACCGAAGCGGAGACTGGGTCCGATTCATCCTAGATGAATCACTGGAGACCCCTCATGAAGAGCGTAAAACATGAAGAGCAACATACATCAGTTTCTCACAATTTCTCATTTGTCCCCTCATGAAGAGCGTAAAACATTGCCATCAGGAAACTCTTCAAAAACACATAAGGATATGATCCTAGATCACCTAGGCATCAATTTGAAGGGACAATTAACCAAAAAAGCTCAATGGAGTAACACAACCAAAGAGCACAACCATATCCGAACACAATTTCAAAAATGCTCTGATACCATCTGTAACAACGTTGCCCCAACGTTGCCCAGCACCCCAAGGAATTCATGAAGATCCAATGGATCTAGGGTGGAAGACCTGGGGGATATGCCTAAAGCAAGCAAGCATCTCACAAGTGAGTGTAAGCAGAAGCATAGCTTCTTAACATACATGACTGCACACCTCATGGAGAGTAACCAACTCCAAAATGAGGACCAAGCAAACAAGCACACACACAACCTTGTAGACAACATCAGTGGGAGGGGAGATAATGCACCTACAAGGGGAGGTGCCTCACCCCCAGATCCCTCATGATCTGGTACAAGGTGTGGCCTGGCACCACACCAAAACTATCTAGTCTTGGTTGCCTACATATCTACAACCACTGTAGAATTAGGGCCATCTAGTTCTCCATGGAGAAGAGGGGAATGAAGAGGACTTAGAAGAGAGTTGCAACAGGAGGGTGCCTTGTTGCTAGCTTGGTACCACCAAGCCGGGGTGGGTTTTCTAACACTTGAGAGTCACCCAAGGGTGCCTCAGAGTGTTCCATGGCCCCCGCACCATGGGGAGAGCCCAAGAGAACCACCACTCTAGAACATCTCTCACATTCTGGGTGCTTGCTTTTGTGCTAGTCTAGGATTCAGAGCATACACCCTAGATTCCTATAAGTGTGACATAACAAGATAACATCCCTTGGGATGTTCATATTGGAAGATGTCATACCCATCATCATCACCTAATTTTAACTCCACAACCACTTCTACTACAATAGCTTTGCCCTTACCTCTTTGGTAGGCATGTTTAGCTTCCTTTCTTCTCCTGCAATCACGATCACTACCTTCCTCTTTGGGTTCTTTTGTAATTTTTAGAGTAGTTTGAAATTTGTCATCCAAAAGTTCCCATGTTTTGTCAACCTTAGCTAAAATTTCAAACATAGATTTTTGAATTTTCAATTTTTCACTACACCACTTCATCAAATGGTGCCTCCCCCTCACTGTCACAAAATTAAACCTCCCTTTCTCTAATGGAAGGGTCTCAATTATACTCCTTAGCACTTTCCCATTTTCTCAACTCACCTGCTTCTTTTACAACCTACTCAATCAGCCTTTGAATCTCATGGGCTCTTAGTTCTAACTATCTCCCTTGGGCATAGACCCCAAGAGTTCTCATTTCTGATCAGAGCCCATCTATGATATGGTGAAGATAGTCCCATTAAGAATAACCATGGCCAAGACATCTATGCAAAAGGGAATAATACCTATCCATGGCTATGTCCAAGGGTTCATGTGTTTTTTGTCGCCAGCCATGGATTTTCTTTCTTAAATTGGACACTCTAGAGTATGTCTAATATTTGTCATTGAATATCTCAAGCATCATACTCCATTTGTGAATTAATTTGTGCTCAAAGATGCGATACCAACTTTCTACTTCTTTTATAAGTATCCTAGGAAATAGCTTAAGTTTCTACTAATCGTTTTCTATATTCTATAAGGCACAAGCATCATGAAAGGCTTGAAGATGGGTTTGTGGATTTGAGTTATATCCCCCCTCAAATCTAGGGATATTCTTCATATCCACCCTTTTGATTCTGCTATCTTTCACATGCTTAGTTGAAATTTTGGCTATCTTTGCAATGTTCAACATGCTTCGAGTTGTAAGCAAAAGTTCATCATCATTATGATTTTGATGATGCCTATGATGTCCTTTACTACCCCTTCATTCATGGTAAGACCTACAATCATTATCTCACCCTTCACTTCTATCACAGTTTCATCCTTTGTGATGTCGATCAGAACTAGCAAAGGAAGAAGACGATGTAGATGAAGAGGACAAAGAGGAAGGAGGACTACCACCACCATGGTGTCTACCACCTCCTCTCCACTTGTCTTGACCATGATCATCAGGTATATTATCATCATGATACATGCCTAAGCCCTTACCTTAACTCCCACTTTTGCTTGAACCCGAATTATTGATAGTGGATTGCATATTCGAGTTCAAGCCCCCTTCACCAAAGTCAAGGGGTGGAGAATCTTCATGTTGAAAACTCCCATAGGAAGGATCCTCCATATCATTTTGATTCAAGGGAACAAGGGGTTAGTGAACTATTTCCCCTTTGTAGCTTCATGTCACCTCTCCTAGTGTCGATCTTGTTTGCATTGTGTTTACGTGGGATGGTAGTCTCGATAGTCATGGTCCTGCACAAGATATTCATCATGGAGATCCTAGATGCCCAACCTCTTAAGAGTTTGAAGCAGCATCCCAAGAAATTATTAGTTTAGAGGCAACACAACATTTCCATCCATATCTCTCCACTGCAACTGTTCATCTTGATGTAGGATGAAGGTGAAATTAAGTACAAAGTCATTTGGATGAGTGTACACCGCTTTGAATTATTGGAGCACTAGCAATTTTGCTTCATTATTCTCATGAAAAGAAGACATTTTGGATTAAATAAAAATTTAGTCTACTTAAATTATAATTATAACTATTATTTTTTTGAATGATTGTCACCTTAGGATTCATTCCAACGATCTTAAATAATACTCACTAAGTCCTAGACTATGCATGTATCAAACTACAAATCCCTAACAATGACGCCAATGATGAGCAGTGAGTAGACCCTACATCCAACCATATGAATCACTAAGCATTCACACATGATCTTATCAACTTCCATGGACTTATATCCTTCTAAGTACATTGGTCTCTAGGAAGTGAAACTAATCGTTGCAATTTTTTTCTTCCCACATACACTTGTGAAATGTAAAGGTATGGTTAAGTGCAACTAAGGCATATGATTTTTATCATTTTTATGTTTTATGTTTTAGGTAATATAGAAATAAAGAATAATAAATATAATAATTTAATTGCTAATTTAATCTAACTAGCTAACATTTAACTAATCCTAACATAAACATTTATTCCTACTTATCGTACACATCCTAAACACATTTAACACTACTGGGTTATCAAATGTTAAGTGTCACTAGGATTACCAATCACCAAATGTATGCTTGAAGTGGTTGTACTTATGTGCTTAATTTATTGCTATTTAACCTAGCTTAATTTATTTCATAATTAATTATTTAACTACTTAAAGCATTAAAAGAAATTGCATAAAACTTTAAATACATAAATAAACAATTAATCTATTTCAAAGTACTATAAGGTTTATCAAAAAGTTCATGTTTATTATCGCACACACTATCGTGCTTACGTACAATAGTGCTCAAATAAAGATCCATACACTCTTTGACTGCTTCTGTAGAAACTTAGAAAAATATTCTAACTTTTGAATGACAAAACTGCAAGAGCTTCATTACAATAATGACCAAAGATGCCATAAACATAATAGGTGAGCATGTATTTATAGGTGAAAACAAACACTGCGTCAACGAGGCCACATCAAATCACACATCGACATAGCCACCCCAATAAGGCTACATTGACGAGAACTCATCAACAAAACCTAAGAAAACATGACTCATCAAGGACCTTGGTGATTACTTCCACTAAATAAGATATAGATACTCCTTCAATCTTAACTGTGGCATCGGCCTACTTATTCCACTAGAACTGGTACATTTCTCCTAAGTACGATTCACCATTGTTGGTGAGTATGAACCATAGAGAAGATGCTTGGAGTTGTGTCTTCACTACCTATAAAGCAACTTCCATAAATGGACCAAAATTCAATTCCACGATGACCATGGACATGATTGATTTTTCTTGGATGTTTTGGAGGCATTCTAGTGACAATGTGAGGCACTATCCTTGTTCAAGCTCTTGTGGAACCTCTTCCTTTCCTTAGGCTAAGTGCTTTGTGGCAAGAGTCTATTAATGAATGTTGTACGATTAAGCCTCCTGCTTTGCATGTTTTTCTTATGTAGTTTGTTCCTCCACTCGACCTCTCCCACAGCCTCTTAGTCTTTTCCTCTCGTGTTGTGAAGGTCCTCTTTCAAGTATTCTCTTTGGGGCCATTCGCAAGCCACAAGGGTTTGGAATTATTAAAGTATTTACATATGTTCTTAATAGTCCTTTACCTTACTCATATCCTTGTTTAGAGTAAATTCTTATCTTATTATGATTGTAGAGTTAGAAAAATTTTTAAAAAGGAATCCCTCAAGTGTTATATGATTAGTTACTTATGACCTTCCATCGCTTTCTTGCTTATTATGGCCTAAAATGGTTGGTATAGTCTATTAGGAGTATTATCTAAGTCTTTCTAGTCTAAATTTGATTAATTAATTATAAGATTCTTATTATCTCTTATGGTTACCCTTTATGATATCTTCTAGGCATTGGAATTTTTTTGCTCAAATTTTCAATTGTATCATGCAATGCACCTTCCCCCAAAAACACATCACCCTGGGAGTAATCATTGGTTTATTCATACGAAATCATATTGCACTATGATCAGTGTGGACATAGATTTAATACCTGAGCACATAGTGTCAAAATTTCTTTAGCACATACACCACCTTCATTGGCTCCTTCTCTATTATGGTGTAATTAAGTTGCTCCTAGGTGATGCTTTTATTTGTGCAATGTATATAGTTTGGTTGCTTCTAGTCATCTAATTATGTCAGTACTACACTAAGCGCATAATTCAAAGCATCCATCATGCTATGAAAAGGCTTAGACTAATCTAGATCTTGTAAGATTGGTATCATAATTAGCTTCTATTTCAAGGTTTTAAATGCCTTTTCACATGATTTGGTCCACTAAAATGATGCATCCTTCTTAGTCAGCTCAACTAGTGGTTTTGTAACTTTTGAAAAATTTTCTATGAATCTTCTATAGTACCCTGTGTGGCCAAAAAATGTTCAAACATCTTTGACAAATTATGGCCTTTGGGTGATATTCTATATGACTCTAATTTTCTTAGGATCCACATCTATTTCTCTCTATAAAATTTTGTGTCCTAATATGATCCCATCTAGGATCATAAGATGGCTCTTTTGCCAATTGAGCTTTAGGTTAGTCTCTACACATCTTTTTAGTACCTACTCTAGATGGTACAATGCTTGTTTGAAATCCAACCCATACATGAAAAAGTCATCCATAAATACTTCAATGCCATTGCCTGTCTGTTTCCTAAAGATACTAAGTATGAATCTCTAGAAGGTAACAAGTGCATTACAAAGGCTGAAAGCAAGTTTTCTTGTAAGCAAATGTTCCTCGCAAACTAGTAAACATTGTCGTTTCTTAGTCCTCAAGCTCAATGTGGATTTGGTTATATCCACTATACTCATCTAGAAAGCTATAGTACTCATTTCCTATAATAGTATCTAGGCCTTGGTTAACAAATGGCAAGGGAAAATGATCTGAATGTAGTAGAGTTCAATAATTGGAAGTCGATGCACACTCTCTACTTGCCTCCCTTCTTTGGAACAATTACCAAAGGACTAACCTATTCGCTATCTATAATGGGGTAAATGAATCGTGCCCTTAATAATTGTTTCAATTCTTACTTGACTACTTCTTTGAGCTTTGGATTTAGGCTTCTCTATAGTTGGCATCATGGTTTCACCATTGGATCAATGTATATTCGATGTTGACAAATTCTAGGATCAATGCTAATGATCTTATCATAAGATGAGGTGAATGCTATTAGCCACTTATTAACTACTTCCAATAACTTCTTCTTTTGTTCCTTATCTAGGTTGGCATTAATTATGATTGGCTTTTGATTATTTAAAAAAGCATATTCTAGTGCTACTGGTGGGGCCTTCAATTTTAATGGTTTTGGTTCAACTTTTTCTAGGATCCCTAGTTTTCCCCATTCTATCTCTTCTTCTTGACCTACATGTGGATAGGAGTATCCTCTTTTCAATTATTCTGACTTGTCAATTTCTTTTATATATGCACTTATTATCTAGTTTGTCAGTTTCATGTATATGTTTGATTCAATCTCACTATTTGTAATCAGCCACTAGCTGCCTTCTTATTGAGTGGCTACCACACACAAGCATTTTTGCCAACACATCTCTTCAAAAAAACTGTTATACATTGTATTATCTTCTTGTTTGATTGCCCTTATTTTCTACATGTAACTACACTTGTTATTGTTCTTATGCGATACATGGAACTCTACATTTGATTAATTCTAGCTTTATCTTTCTTGGAGATTTCCAAAGACAAGTCTATAATACCAAGCTTAGCATCTACAATGCTAAGCTAAGCTCTTCCAATTATGATAGGGAACTCTTCCTTATTTTTACCTACATGAATGACCAAACACTTAGCAAGGTAGGACTAGCCACTAATGGTAGTGATCACATCATCCACTTTTCCTAGTGGAACTATGATTAGCTAGTTTGCAAGCTTTAGTTAGATGTTTCTTTTCTTTAATGGTGGTAGATTCCAAGCTTGATACATATCTTATGAGATTAGGTTCATCCCTAACTTAGAATCAAGTAGAGCCTTGCACAATTTTTAACTTGCTGCTTGAAGGTATATCAAGGTACTTCCCAGATCTTCTTCTTCTTCTTTTTAAGGAAGTGCTCCTACTTTGATTCAATGGGTAATAGTTTGTGTTAGCATGATAGTTGTTACATTTACATTAGATGATGATGGAAGCTTGTTATTTCTCAAAGGTTTGGATGTGTATGGAGTAGAAGCAGATGTGATTCCCATCCTTTAAACCTTTTAGGAACTTGTCCGAAAGAAAGGTCATTTCCTAGATTATGATTCATGCATGATTTCCTTCTCCTACATGTTAGCTACCCTAGTTGCATTCTTTTGATGGGGCTATGATGGAAATTCTCCTTGCATTACAGGTGGTGGTACAAGTGAAAAAGGCTTAGGATGACTTAACAAACTAGCTACTTGTGGATGCATGTATAGATTGGAGTCCATCCTTGGAGGTGTAGATCTATGGTATTCTAATGGATAGTATTGAGTTTGAACTACTACATTTCTTGGAGAGATCTGATGCTAGACATAGTATCCATAAGGATCTGGTTGCCAATATGGGTACTCTTGTCATGGTGGTGGCATCACTCATGATTATGGTTGCTACTAGTATTAATGGTACTACTCATGTGGCTATAGATAAGCTTCATTGGGATAATAGGTTGATTTGAAGGTCTATTAATAGTTACCTTGATGGTAAGGTAACTATTTGGGCATCTTCTTCTTGATGAATCTTGGATTTACTGCATATGCCCTTTTTCATTACAAATGTGCCATGACAAGGCAACACCTCATAAGGTGGTCCTACTAGCATACAGTACATTCTTCCTTCTCATTTGAGCTTGTATCTAAACATTTTTCCACTAAATCCACTTTTCCTTTTCATCCAAAATCTATTTTCTTCTTTTTCTTCTTCCCTTTGCTAAAGGCTTGCTTAATTCCTTATTTCACAATTTTCAATGCTATGGTGAATTTTTCATCAACCAAATCCCAAATCGTTTCTACCTTGCTTGCTATATCAATAACAAATTTTTGAATAGGTAGTATATTTTTCTATATTACCTCTTCTAGGGTTTCTTCCTCTTTCTGATCACACACTCATACATCTTTCTTCATGATGGATGGATCTCTATTGTACTCTTTAACTAATTCTCTCTTCATTAATTCATCTTCTTCCTTTGCTACTTGGTCAATGAGTCTTTTAATGCGATGGTCAATCATTTTAAATATTTTTCCTTGGGCATACATCCCAAGGGTTTCCCTAGTTTTTTTCCATAGCCCATCAACAATGTGCTTAAGTTGCTTCCTTTAGCAAAATCCATGGCCTCTGCACCTATGTAGTAGTGAATAGTATCTACCCAATGCCACATCAAGGGATTCATGGATCCCTTGTTTCTAGCCTTGGGTCTACTTACTAATAATGGATACCCAAGGGTAGGTTTGATATTTATCATTAAAAAGTTCAAGCATGGTACTCCATCTTCTAATTGATTTAGATTCCAACAATCTGTACCAACTTTTTTCCTCTAAAATAAGTATCATTAGGAAAAACTTAGGTTTCTATTAGTCATTCTCTATATTTTGTAGGATGCATGCATCATGGAATGCTTCAAGGTGATGTTGCAGATCTGCATTATATTCACCCTCAAATCTTGGCATGTTATTCATGTATGGCCGCTTAATGCAACTGTCCCTTACATGCTTGGTTGGAATGTAGATAGCTTCCCTTATATTTTTCATGTTGCGAGTTGCCAATAGGGGTTCTTCATGATCATAGGTTTTGTATGCTCTATTGTAGTGGTGCCTTCTTTAGTACTCATACCTCTCTCTCTTTGCACATCTATCCTTGTTTCTTCATGGTTCACATTCTTCATCTTCCTCATCAAAATGCCTTGGGTAATAGTCATGTAGAACATGAGTCTGGCATCTTTTCCTATCATGATTTATGTACCTTTGTTCCCTTAAATTAGATTCCACCAGCAATCATGAGGATGAACATGAAGCAGTGGGAGAATAATGTCAACTAGTTCTCCTTTTATGACTCTGGTATTCTTCCCTTTGTAATCTAGCAAAAGCTCTTGGCCCTGAGTTGTATTTGTACTTAGAGTCTATTGCTTTTCTTCTAGGTGTCTCTACTAAGGCTAAATGTAATTGCACTTTGATAGGTTCTTCTAAGAAAATAATAAGTGTTTGGGAATGGACATCATGATCTTGGATGGAGTTTCTCTACTACAAATGCATCGTCATCAAGTTCTTCCAAGACAACAAGAGAGTTAATTTGATTTCCCTTGTTGTGCACATGCTTGGTCTCCATAAGAGCATCTCTCTGCAGTCATGCCTCTATGGGTTGGCAGGGTCTCGTCATGTTTTTGGTCACATTGTACCCATCTTGCACATGGCTTAGATTCATTCCCCTTAAAGTTGTTTGAAGTACAGTGGATGCTAAACACTCTAGAGGCAAAATGATGTTTCCCTGTAGGTCTCTCCATCTCAACTGTCCATCCTGTGGAAGATGAATGCGAAATCATGATAGTAATGATCATTGTGAGTGTATGAGATTTTTTTATACATAGGCATACTCTAGTCTTCACCGTCATTTATTCTTTCATTGCCTCTTTTTATCTCTTTGGTAGGTGATAGTTTTTCTTTACTTGAAGCCATGTTATAAATGTAACTTTACTTAAGTATGTATGTTATTAAAAATAAATTTTAAGGATATGAAAGTTGAATTTACAATTCTTGATACAATGAACTTTGTAACATCAATTACTGAACATACATTGACATATCCTTGGCAACAACACCAATGATGAGCAGTGGAGTATCCCAACACTCTACCATACAAGTCACGAGTGTTAATGTATGACCAAATCATTATCCATGGATGGACAATGTTATTATGCTAGTAATTGAGTTTAAGTTCAAGATCGCTATCTTCCGACCTTGAGCTAGGCAAGTTCTAGTATATGGCTTAGCTCTTAGTAAGGCATATGATTACTGATGTTGTTTGGCTCTTAGTGCTTTTAAGGGTAGACATGATGAAAATGAATATTAAATCCTAAGTCTAAGTAACAACAAGAATATAAATATATTCTATCTTAGAGTAATAAAAATTTGGTCTTTATTTTCCATTCATGCCTTGGACTTGTGTAGTTATCACTAGGATTATCAAGTGGAATTATTTCTAGGTGAACCAAGCAATGCCACTATTGGATTACCAGATAACTACACTTAGTGTTTGAAACTAGTCCTATCCATATTGCTTACTAATAAACAATTTAAGTACTTCAAAAAGTAAAGTGGTAAGCTAGTAAAATAGTAAAAATTATGCTAAGTTGATGAGCAGCGAGGTACCCTTATGCCCAACCATATGAATCACAAGCGTTCACACATGATTCAGTCAAATTCTATGGATGGGACTAGTTGTGGCATCTAGATCCTTAAGCTTTGATCGCAGTTTGCTATCTTCCCACTTGGACTAGTGGTAACTTGGTCATGTATGATTTAGTCCAAGGTGAGGCATATGATGTTGTCTAATTCTATGCTACTCCTAATGATGATAAAGAGATAAATTAACTAAGCTAATGAATAATGGAAAATAAGATCTAAACTAGCCTACATGTAATGATTATTTGCTCTTAATCATCCATATACATCTTGGACTTCGTGAGACTACTTCTAGGATTACGAGGTGTATGTCACTAGGTGTGCCAAATGATACACTTTCAGATTACCAAGTATCTACACGTAAACGCTCATGATTAAGGCATACCCATTCTAGTTAATGACAAAAATAGTAAATAACAATAAATGGAAACATTTAACTAAAGAAAATTGTAAATAATTAACAATTAGAAGCAATAATAATCTAAGTGAATGCTGCAATGATGGGAGTAATCTCAATCTTTATTAACAATCATGTAACATGTTCAAGTACGTCACACTCAAACAAAGGTGCCATATGATTACAAACATCACACTACTCACCTACACTGTAAGAAAGACTATCAAAAACTAAAAACTAAAACTATCTTCCCTATTTCTTATTACATGTCTCAACTAGGCATCCAAGTTCTATATTTATAGGTGAACCCAGAGGAGATGACATTGGATATCCAACATTGCTTCTTTGCTCCGACATCGGGGCTTTGATGTTGGGTATCCAACATTGGGGCCTGACAAATTGATGACTCATCATACCCCCACAACTCCATGAAAACTCATCCTTGAGTTAAACAAAATGAGAAATAAGTTCTTTACAAAATATTAAGAAGGCATGGGATTATTGATTAACTTAAACAATAAATAAAATAATTGACTCTTACATGTCATAGTGGTGTAATATAAAAAATGAAACATATTATTATAAAACAAAAAGAAAATAAAAAATTGAAGCTCATGCAGTGCCCAAAGGTGGTGGCTCCTCCATTGGTTACTTCCCTTTGTCGCTAAGCCTTTGAAATTTGTAACCATTTAGCAATTCTTGCAACTTCTTCTCTTCTGTCCCTCGGTCGTGTACCATCCAAGCTACTGAGCCAATGTGTACTAGTGTCGGTACATCCCTAGGACATGGCAATTGCGAAAACATTTGATTCCCCATTACATACCAAGCCACAAATTGTTGTTGTTCCTCCTCAAAGGTCCTAGCCTTGTCTCTAAATCCATGATAATCTATTAATTGTCTAGCAAATTTTGAGGCTACATCTTTCTATCCTTGATAGCTAGCTTTGACCACCTCCAATTTTGAGTTTGCGACCTATAGCTTTTGCAAAGCTTCCTTTCGATTTGCAAACTCTTTCTCATATAGTGCATAGGTGGTTACCACCTATTTTTCTAGTTTGTTTTGAGGTTGACCTACTGTTAACATGGCAAGGTTAGCATATCTGAGGTTATCCAACGCCATGTATTCTTTCAAATCTTCTATCTGCAAGTCTTTATTCTTAACTTTCGCTTAATGAACCAAGGCATAGCTATCGAGGATGGGCTTTCACTTAGGATTTTGGCCTAATAAGGAACTTATGTGGGCTTTGGCCATCTAGATCTCTTTTTCATTTACTTGCTTGTACATGCCTACTTGGTTGTGGCAATGTTCCTTTAATTTCTCGTGCCTTTTGGCCTCATTTTTCCTTACACTAATTCCAATTGCTGACTTCGGATGGATGGTGCAGACCTCCTCCATTAAGAGGCTTCTATTCTTCCTGGCCAATTTGCTAATATCCTAGTTGATTCTCACTAATTGTTCTCTCAACTAGTGGATGCTCTCATCAAGAAGATTCTTTTACTTCTCAACTGTGGTCAACCTTGAGTTCTTTGTGACAAGCTGCTTGTTTTCTTCTTGTGCAGTAGTCAATGCCTTTTTATATGCATGGGATTGTACTTTAGCAACAAAGGCATTCCAGACCACCTTATCTTTTTCTTGTTTAATAGCTATGTTTACCTTTGTTAGCTTGGTCAACTGCTCTATCTTGAATTATTCAAGCTGATCAAGCACAACAAAACAAGTAGGATCCCATCATTTGGCTCTCAAGGCAGCTAGCTCTTGTTGTAGTCTTTGTACTTTGGATTCTACATGCTCTACCCTAACTTCAACCATGTCTAGTCTTCACTTTCTAGTGATGAGGTCTGACTATGCTGCAGTAACATCATTAGGAATGTCAAACAAGGTAGTCATCACTTACCCTGTCTATAGTAATCAATCCAAAACATCCTCATGCACCGCAAGAGTCATTAAAGTCCCAGCCAGCATCTGTGCATCTCTAGTTCCCATTAGATCTACGAGGAGCACAATAAGCACATTGAATGATTCCTTAATATGATCTATGATTACTTCTATTTCACCTACTACATCCTCATGTTATAGTACCACAATTGTGGCACCTTCTCTAGTTTCAAGTGTTACTTGGAAGGATGCAGCATTCCTAGATATTTGCCATGATCATTAGGATCCTTCTCCTCCTCATTGTAGCGAGATCTCCCCCCATGTTGGATCAGCTGAAACTATGGGTTATACAGTATCATCCATCACTCAAAAGAGATTAGACTCATCCTTGCTTACCTAGTTGATAGCTTCAGCAATCTTCTATAAATGGCTAATTGAGGGCCTATAATCTTTTGGCAATGGCAGTCATGGAGCTTGTGTTTGTGGGCACTGCTCAGGCTCATGTTGTATTTCTACTTGTGGCTCTACCTCCTTCTTCACTTCTTGTTCTTCACCAAGATCTTTTCTTGGTGCCACAAGTTTTAAAAGTTCAATGAACTAGGCATTCTAAGCCTTCTTGGAAATATCATTCATATATTCAAATATCCCAACATGCTTGCACAACCTTTTGATTAGGCACGGAAATGGAAGTGTTGGTTTCCCTACCTTTGTTTCTTTAAACTACCATTCGATTTCAATGAAGTAAAACTAAGGAAGATTGGCTACAAATTTTTCCATTAAAATAGCACTTCACTTGGTTGCATATGTTGAGATTCGATTAAGCCCTTTGTGGGAAACAAGTGATAAGTCCCAACCTTAAAATGCATCCTCTCTTCCAAATTCATTTCATTATACGTTTTATCCTCCTTATTGTACACCCATTTTAGCCATATTTGTTTTCTCTTAGGGTTGGATCTGGTTAATAGATGGGCTACCTTACCCCTTCATTTGGCAGGTTGAGAGTCGTAACAATTTCTTTGATTGAAAAAGAGACATTTACTCCATAAATGTTAACAATGGTGCCCTCATCTTTATTGTGCTAGAATTAATGAATTTCACCTAGGTACAACTCATCACTATCTAATAGAATGGGCCACAAGGGAGAAACCTTAAGTTACATTCAAACAACTTGCAAAGCAAATTCCATGAATGGGCCAAAATTCATTTCAGTGATGACCAAGGTCAACATGGACTTTTCTAGGATGGAAGTAAGGCAATCAAGGGGCAATGTGAGATGTTGTCCTTGCTCAGGAGCTTGTGGTTCTATAGCCTCCCCTTGGGCCGATTGTCTAGGAGTAGGATCCTCTCAGTGAATACTGAATATTTGGGCTTTCTACTTTGCATGTTCTGCATGTTTGCCTTGCTGACCTTGGCAACCTCGTGGATGCTTAGTTGCTCTTTGCAAGGGTTCACCTTGTGCACCTCTTTTTGGGGCCATCTACAATCAAATGAAGGTCAAGTGTTATGAAGGTTGTATTTATTATCATTAATCAATTTATACCTTACTCGTTACCTTAGTTCATTAAGTTCCTAGTTCATATGATTGCAGAGTCAGAAAAATTTTTCAGAAAAATCCCCAAAAAGTGTCTATCTCCTTGTATGACCCTTTGCAATTGGTTCCTTTTTCCTTATGTGTGGCTTATAATGATGGTTATGGTTCCTAAGGTGGAAGAATTAAGGTTGAGAGCATTAATATAATTGATTTTTCATGATAA
>MNCI01027046.1:1107914-1127912 GCA_015680685.1 Gnetum montanum
TAGTTTAATCATGTAGATAGTATATAGTTTATAGTGTCAACACATAGCATTGCTTGCCATTATGTAGTTTGTGTAATGGTCATCGTAGTCCAGGTTCAGCATGAAGACGCCATTGGTGAGTTCAGCCATCATTTGTATGAACGCGCTCATGCTGGACAATCATTTGTATGAGCAGATTTTAGTTCATCATCTTCAAAGTTGCTGCCACTATTAATGACTTGAAATTCGAATCAACATCAAGGTTGTTTTGCGGATAATAGAGTTGGGAGTACTGGGATTGTATATCTTGTATTTTTGGCATGGCCGCGAGATTGTTCTTGGAGCTACAGTGCACAACCTTGAATCCGACGACGACTTGGAAACCAAATCTAGATCTATATCTGGTGCTCTGCTGCTGCGAAAAAAGTGCCAACAAATGATGTAGGCACAGGAACAAGGACCCTTCTTTCTTCTTTTTGTTCCTCTGCAAGCAGAGACAGTACCAGGGACGGCCGAGGATGATGATTCCGGTGAGCGCTACAACAACGGCAACAGACCACATGGCCTTGTCCATGCTCCAGCTCAAAAATAGCCTGGCTTGCGGCTACTACTAGAAATAGAGCTACTACAGTCTTCATTATTGTATTTTTTTTATAACAGATCAAGGTTGTTATCAAGATTCTAGAAAACAAACAGACATTTCTGAAAGTGAATGCCGCAACATTTAAAAAATGATCAAGCACAACCCCATTTTTTTCTAAAAATGAACAACCACAATCACCAAAAGCATCCCTTTCAGGTAGATGAGCACCCTTGGACAAACATTTACAAAAATGGTTACAGAGAACCTTGTCAAATCATCAATGTCGCAGAACACATTGCACCTTCAAATAAACAGAAAAGGAAAAGAGACGAAACAGCAGAAAACCCTAGCACAGAGGGTTTAGCCAGAACTAAACTTAGTGACGGCCTTAGTGCCCTCGGAATCAGCATGCTTGGCTACCTCTCTAGGAAAAATGAGCTTCACAGTGCTCTGAACCTCGCGAGAAGAAAGCGTATCACGCTTGGTGTAGCGAGTGAGCTTGGAAGACTCGTTCGCAACTTTCTCAAAAATGTCAGTGGCAAATGAATTCAAGATGCTCATGGCCTTGGAAGAAATGCCAAGATCCAGATGCGCCTACTTCAGAACTTTGTAAACATAAACCTTGTAAGACTCCAGAGGCTTGCACCGAGACTTTGTTCCAGGTTTCGGCCACGCTTGCGTTCGTCGGATTCCACTTTCACAATATTTTTGCGCCTGGATTTTGTGGCCTTCTCCCTCTCTTTTTTCTATATTTCCATTCCTCTACTTTACAGCATTTTTTTATTTGTTACTGTGTCTTTCAAAATATCCAACTTCAACTCTTCTCCCAGATAACTCTATCCTTGGAAAAATTTAGTTTTTCGTTGTCTCAACTTTTCTCTCTTCAGTGACCTTAGTAGGCAAGATGTTTTGTGCAGATGTGAATGAAGACACACAGATATTGAAAACTTTCACTAATATTCTAATGGGACAGTTCATACAAACATTTTTTCATGACAATCTCTGAACTGTTATTGTAGTCCTTGCCATTATTAGTAATATGAAAAATATTCGTGTACTTTATCTGCAAACTCCTCAAAATATTTTCTAAGCATGCTATACGTAGCATCCCACTTCTCCATTCCAATAGTTCTATTGAAATATTTTGAAGGTTTCAATCATCTCATCTCTCTGTTCCATGAAATGGCCAAAATGTGCCAGCAGTAGCATGTGGTGTAGCTATGCTCATCTCGTGTTACATGCGAGACACAGGATGTTTGCTGCTAGGCCTATCCTGTGTTACATGCAGGATACGGGACATTGTCTACTATGCTAGATAGGATGCTACACTACACTACACTACATAGCCTGACATGGTGCTACGATGCGCTACGTTGCACAGCATGACCGAGTGCTACGTTGCGCTATGCTACACAACATGACATGGTGCTACACCACGCTACACTGCACAGCATGACATGTGAATCTACAGAAACTGCTATCATTCTAACACTTGGAAAAATTTTGCAAATCTGGTAGTTGGAGCTGACTACACTCAACACTTGGAAAAATATGGGCAAAGTGCCACCATTTTGACACTTAGCCAAATTTGCAGTCGAGATGCCAAGACCTGAAATTTTGTGGTGTTTCAATGGCCCCTCTTTGTTGACGTCTAGAGGAGTGGATTGAGAGACGTTGACAAAGAATTACAAAACACCACAGCAGACATGCCACCAACATCACTCATTGGTACAAGATCGAATGTCGTTTTACCATGCTCAACAATGATATGGGAATAAGGTTATGTTGAGGGACAAGGGGTATAGGCAATGCTAGGGAGATGAAATTTAGATGGTGGAAATGAAATGTAAATAGTGGATCATGATGTAAGATGCAAATTCAGCAAGACTGACAATGACCATGGCATGAAGTGGTTTGCCCCTGAAAAATTAACCGCTTGTTGGAGTGCTTATGAGAGTGTCAAAGTCAATCTTAGGCTAGGCCAGTTGCGAAGCTGCAACATTATCAATTTTCTTGGGGATGTGCTTTTCGCCATTCTTTTTTTTTTTTTTTCTTTTCCATGAGGTGAACCTTTGTTGGGTTTGGCTTACTACTGAATACTAGCTACAAGGGATGGGCCATCAAGTAAAGGGTATTTTCTTTGATGTAACCACATTACATCTATAGGACAAGTGTTTCCTTCTCAAGATGAGTTGTGTTACATCTGTTTAGGACTTTGACTAGCCCACAAAGGCTCCCCATGAGATGAGTTGTGTTATGTCCGTCATGAGTTCAGTAATTGATGTGAAGAGAATGCCATGTACGTCATAATGCATATGCCAAAGGGATGTGAAATCATGAGTATGTGGGAGATGAGAGGATATTGGGATGAAGGAGTGGATGTGTATAGGCTATAACAAGGATCAAGGGGATGTGCACTCTTGAGTGGCTTAACTAGTCCAATCATGCACATCAGAGCAACATAGTAACTTATTGTTATGATGAGATGCATCTTTGCACAACTACCTCCAAGGCTTCATCCTATGAAAAAGTCAGAGAAGACAAGAAAACCATAAAACGTGAAATTCAAGTGCAAATGCTAGATGTGAAGATGTTGCAAGTGCTAGATGTGAAGATGTTGTAAATCCATCAAATGTTGTGCCAATTGCAAGTGCTCATGAAGCCAGTGAAAGTGCTAGGGCGATGATGTTGCGAGTCCTCTAAAGTCCGCACTAATGGAAAGTGCTTCAAAAGATCAAGAGAATGGTGGGAGGTGATGATGTTGTGAGTGCCACCAAGGCCGCATTAATGGAAAGTGCTCCAAAAGATCAACAACATGCTAGTTTAAAGTCTTGGTAGACTGTGAACACAGTTTAAGGTCCTGGTAGACTGTGATGTACTAGTTTCTAGTCCTAGCAACTGTTGGATGCTAGTTTAACGTCGTAGAGGATAGTGGATGTTGTGCCAGTTTAACGTCATGACCCAAGGACGAGTTGTTGTGCCAGTTTAACGTCATAACCCAAGGAATGGCTGTTGTGCCAGTTTTATGTCATGACCTAAGGACGGGCTATTGTGCTAGTTTAACGTCATGACCCAAGGACAAGCTGTGCTAAATTATAGTCATAGCAGACTACTTACCTTGCTTGTGTAAGGTGTAATGTTGCATGCATGGTCATGTTGTGTGCCTACAAAATCCTGCAAAAATCAACTAAAAAGAAAACAACATCAAGCAACACCTATCATAAATAGAGTTAAAATGTATGAATGAAAGAAAAGCAATGCAAAAAGTGATAGTTTTAGGTCATTCTAGGTCGTAGGCTAGTTTAAGGCCTTTTCGGGCCATGTGTTTTTGTTGTTGTTTTTTTTTTGATGTTTTTCAAATGCAATGCATAAGCTAAGTGGATGGATGTGTAGACAAAGTAGAAATGCATAAACAAAGCAAAGTAGTATGTAAACTAGACAAGTGGGTGAAATGTAAATGCATGAAAAAATGCAACCCAAGAAAAAACCAAAAATGCATGGTCAATGAAGGCAAGGGGTTAGTAGGTGCTTAACGCATTTTTGGCCAAGGAAAAGTCTTGATCATGTAGTTGCTTCCTAATTAGGTGTGGATTAGGGAGCATGCAAGGCTTAGGATCCTCTAGGAGGCTATTGGCTTCAACCACTCGTTCAGGTGTGTTAGCCTTAGGCACTGTGTTGGTTGCCATAGGTGTACCACCAAGAAACTCTTCTCCCGAAACTTGCGCCATGTCTATGTCATGGATAGTTGAAGAGGAAGTGTTATCACCATGGATGATAACTTTACCACCTTCATATGGAAGGTGGATTTCTTAGTGGATGGGAGAGGAGATGGCCCTTAGTTGGGCTAGCCAAGGCCTATCTAGAATCATGTTGAAACCTGGCATCTCCTCTATGATAGTGATATCTACACTAGTGGGGAATTGCTCTCCTGCCATGAAGGCTAGGTTGATTGTACCCTTAACAGTGACACGTGATTCGTTGAAGGATTTTAGACACATGATTTTGGTTGGCCTGATTTCATCTACCAGGCCTAGCTTATCAATGATGGAATACAAGACTACATTTTTTGTCGCACCATCATCGACATGGACTCTGCAGATGGTGCACTGCCCAACATGAATGCTAATGGATAGTGGAGCTATAGTGACCTCCCCTCATTTGGGGTGAACTTTGACTACATCATCGTGAAAGTCTAGAGATGTTGAACCATATTCTTGTGGTATAGGAGGCAACATTATTGCACGAATGGATGCCTCATCTGCAGGGATGTCCTCCATAATAGGAATGGATGCCAAGATTCAGGCCAATGCTTGGCAGTGAGTAGATGAGGTCATGATTAGGTCTTATAAGCTCAACATTGTGTTCTTTTTCTTGAGCATTGGTTTCACCTGGGTTAGTGCAGCTACGAAGCCTGTGTCATTAGTTGTTATGTTGGCCTTGATTTCCTCCATGTGGCTTGAAAGATAGATCTCTCAAGGAGGGGGCTTGGGCTTGGTTTGCTTGGCCTACTTGGGGGTAGGGGCCCCAGTGTTTGGTTGTTGCTTGTTGATTATAGCCTTTACTTCAACCATGGGGGTCATGAGGCACTCATTCGTCCTCTTGCATTGCCATTTGGTAGGCCTACCTTAGTTACTAATGGGATCAGCCCTTAAAGGAAGAGGGACTGAGATGTTTTCCACTGTTGGGCTTCAGGTAGGTGAGGGACCATCATGTTGTAACACCCTTATGACAAATGGTAGTTTAGGAGTTTTTGTGTGACCAACTCGTTATGGCACCTTGATAATGAAAGGTTGCTTAGTGATTATTCTTGCTATGTCATTTCAGTTTAATGTCTTAGCGAATGGTTGCTATGGAACCTTGACCACAAAGGGTGTTGTGGGTGCCTGAGGTGGCACTTTGATAACAAAGGAAGGCCTCTTACTTGTGGAGGCTAAGGGGACCCTTGCCTTGTTAAGAGGCACACGGATCATAAAAGGTTGTTGCATAGGTTTGGGTTTGCCACCTATGCTAATGAAGTTTATGACATAGGAAGCATCATCTACATTGAATTGGCTCACTGTGTCTAGCAGCAATTGGGCCCATTCTATCATTCTTTGCAGGTCATCCTGCAAAGCACGAGAATTGTCCACACTTTGACCAAACAACTGGTGGTAATGACAGTATTGGTCTAACTTGAAGTGTTGTCGGACTAGGGGCTCATTTGGTATTGCTGAGGTAGGGTTCCTCAGCAGTTTGCAGTACCTATCATGTTTTTGGCAAGCAATCTCTGATACGTGTTTGTATTGGATTTTCCTAGCTTTCAAGAGTTTCTCCAATAGTTTAGAGGGTTCCATTGGTAGCGGTGTATACCTTGAATTATCCTTGCGCTCAAAGTTGGACCTTGGGGTAGCCCTTATCGATGTAGGTGAGTTGGTGCCAGAGTTGGTAGTTTTGTCAATTGGGACCTTGGGTTGCTTAACTGTTGGGCCCCAGTTGGTTGCTTTTGTGCTTGTGGCCATTGTTGCCACTGTTGTGTTTTACTTGCGAGCATGTTGATTTTTGTAGGCCACATAGGCTAGGTCATTCCTATCTTGCACTGCTTCCTCTATGCCTTTTGTTTGGGCAAAGGCTTGGCTAAGAGACTTCAGGGCTAGATAATATAGTTTAAACTTGATGAAGTCATTCACTACACCTTTGAAGATGGCTAGTAGATGTGTCTCTGCTATGGATTCATGCATTTCACTTAATGTAGCATTTTAACATTGGAGGAAGTTTGGCATGAGTTCTAGAGGCCCCTACTTAACCTACATGAGCTAGTCAAGGGTTACTTCAGGCTTTAGGTTGTACTTGAACCGTATCACAAACTAGCTTATGAGATCCTCCAAAGTGGAGATTGAGGCCTTGGGTAGCATGTGATACTAGTTTAATGCCTTGCCAGTGAGTGGCATGGGAAACATGTGCATGATGGTGTGTGGCCAAGCTTGAAGGAGTAGGCACTCAGATCAAAATGTGACCAAGTGTGCATTAGGGTCCCCTTCACCATTGTACTTGGTGAATTGTGGCAGCTACAGCCCAGTTGGGAGAGTTAGAGGTGGTACCGTAGGACTTATGGAATCATCCTGATAGAAGTCCACCACCTTGATGATGTCAGAGGAGGTAGCCTTGAGTCAGTTGATCTCCTTTGTTAAGCTTTAGATTAGCTAAAATGTCTGATCCAAGCTTGAGGATGTGCCAGCTAATTACATTGGTTGGGTTTGTGTTGGTTTCATAGCATAGGGTCGAATTATTGGTTGTGGAGTTTGCTAGTTTAACTTTGTAGTGGACGGTTGTTGCCAGTTTAATGTCATAGCGGATGGTTGTTGCCAGTTTAATGTCGTTGCGGATGGTTGTTGCTAGTTTCATGTCATAGCAGACGATTGTAGTTAATGTGTTGGCTGAGGAATGGGCGTGATGACTGAGGTGGGCCACACACAAGTGGGTTAGACGAACACCACAAATGCCAATGAAATAGGTGGGATGTAGGATGCCTGAGTTTTTTTGGGCTGGGAGGTGGCCCCTACATGAGCATAGTGTTGGGAAAATGCATTAGTTACTTGCAAGGAAGGCTGAATTAGCATGGTCACCATCTCAGAGAGGATGGATGGACCAAACTAAGAAGGGACAGTACTAGGGAGTGGTCATTGGAAAATGGTGTAGAGGGGGCTCTCGTGCTCGGAGTGGGCCTCAAACTCATCTTCTTCCTTCTATGAGGCTTCCTCATAGGTTGTACTTGCATCATGCTTGTTTGCATAGATGAGTTGGGACAACAACTAGTGGTAGGACTCCGTGAGTGGGATTATGTCAAACAAGGAAGGATTCCCGCCCATTTCAGTGGACTCATTCGTAGTCTTGTTTTGCCTCCAAATCAAGATAATCCACTGCTAATCCTTCTTGCATTTTGGCACCAAACAAATTGTATTTTTCGTGGCTTAGTGTAGCATGCTTTAGTTGGATCCTAGTGTCAAATGTGTTAGACACCAACGTGGAAGGTTGATCCGGATTCATGTTCATAGATTGGGTTGTGAGAGTTACTATTTGCAGAAAATGGCTAACTCTAAAAATTGCAAAAAAGTAAATAAGTCTGCCAGTAGTAGGAAAATGGCTAAGTATAAAAATATAGAAAAATGGCTAAGTGTAAAAATGCAGAAAAAATACTAAGTATACAAATGTAGAAAAAATGCTAAGTATGAAAACTGTGAAAAATGGCCAACTCTGGTGTTACACTTGCTATGCTAGAGCTTGGTACGCTCACTACACTAGAGCTTGGTACACTAGAGCTTGTTATGCTATAACTTGTCATGCTCACTACGCTGGAGCTTGTTATGCTCGCTACGCTATAGCTTGTCAAGCTTGCTATGCTAGAGCTTGCTACACTCTAAGAACTTGTTACACTCTCTAGAACATCCAGAGTTTTGACTAAGTGCTAATCAAAAATGGTTCAGGTCCTCCTAGGGCCAAAAACTATGACGTCCGAAAACGTCGATGGCTAGAACACCAAGAGGTCACCGGGTGTATAGCCTAACCCTGAATCCGTGTGAGGGCCATGTTGGAGAAATCGGAAATGAGGTGCCT
This sequence comes from Gnetum montanum, assembly GCA_015680685.1. Lineage (NCBI taxonomy): Eukaryota > Viridiplantae > Streptophyta > Gnetopsida > Gnetales > Gnetaceae > Gnetum > Gnetum montanum. The sequence goes on from MNCI01027046.1 coordinate 1,116,067, forward strand.
TGAACGGTCTAGTCGATTAGATAGGGACTTATGTGGTGTTAAAACAACCATGTGTGAAAAGGGTTTATACTACATTACACACAAGCATTGGGTCCGTCTAAGCTAGAGTGTAGCGGGGTGTCCCAGCCTAAGAATAATGATGTAAATGTGCAACTATGTATGAAAAAGTGAGAAAATACAAGTGTTACGTTAAATTCCAAAGAGGAATGCTTGAGAAATGCAACAAAATTTGAGAACAGCAATGCAGTGCCCCAAAAGAGGGAGCGTAGCTAATTCATAAAGGGTCTCAAAAGGTACACAGTGTACAATAGGCGTAGTGGGAGCACAGTCCTAACCTCAGTGGTGTCAGGCTATGAAGTCTGGTGCTCACTGTGATGAACTATGCCTGCTAGGTTGGTAGCCACCATGTACTGTGTAATGTTCTATAGGGCTACAATGGGGATGTAGTGTAGCGTGCAGTGTAGCTATGCTTCTCTATTGGTGTAGTGTGCTCTAGGTCCTATTTTCCCACAACGCTAAGTGCCAAGACACCAAAGTGCCAAAATGCCAAATGAAAGTGCCAACTACCTTACTAGTGAAAAATGGAAGCCAACCCTCCCCCTCCTCAAAAGAGGGCGTAAGGGTATTTATAGGGCTAGAGTTAGCCCAAAATGCAGATCAAGTGCCACGTGGTAGTGTGATGGGTGGGACCATGCTCGTCTCATGTTACGTGCAGGACATAGGACGCTGGCTACTATGCTCATCCTGTGTTACGTGTAGGACATTGGATGTTTTTTGTTGCTTGTCTCATGTTACATGCAGGACATGGGGTGCTCTCTGCTACGCTCGTCTTGTGTTACATGTAGGACATGGGATGTTGGCTACTACGCTCGTCCCGTGTTACGTGTGGGACATAGGACGTTGGCTGCTACGCTCATCCCATGTTACGTGTGGGACATAGGATGTTTGTTGCTGGGCCTATCTTGTGTTACACGTAGAACATGAGACATTGTCTGCTACGCTGGACAGGCTGCGATGCTGAATAGCGTGACATGGTGCTACGCTGCACTACGCTACACAATGTGACATGGTGCTACGCTGCACAACGTGATTGGATGCTACGCTGCACAATGTGATTGGATGCTACGCTGTGCTATGTTGCACAATGTAACATCGTGCTACACTACACTACACTACACACCGTGACCAGGTGCTACGCTGCACAACGTGACATGTGAATCTGCAAAAATTGCCATCATTCTAACACTTAGAAAAATTTTGCAAATCTAGCAGTTGGAGCTGACTACACTCAACACTTGTAAAAATATGGACAAAGTGCCACTATTTTGACACTTAGCCAAATTTGTAGTCAAGATGCTGAAACCTGAAATTTTGTGGTGTTTCAGCTATAGAGGCATTCTAGACCACCTTATCTTTTTCTTGTTCAATAGCTGTTTTTTCCTTCATTAGCTTGGTTAACTACTCCATCCTAAATTGTTCAAGCTAATTAGGCATAACAAAATGAGTAAGATCCCATCATTCATCTCTCAAGGCAACTAGCTCTTATTGTAGTCTTTATACTTCGATTTTTGCATGCTCTACCCTAACTTCAAGCATGACCAGTTTCCTTTTGTGGTGATGAGGTCTAACTATGCTACAATGACGTCACTAGGGATGTCAAACATGGTAGTCATCACTTTCCCTATCTACAGCAATCAATCCAAAACATCCTCATGCACTGCAGAAGTTATTGAAGTCCTAGTCAACATCTACATATCTCTAGTTCCCATTAGATCTACTAGGGGCACAACAAGCACATTGAATGATTCCTTAATATGGTTTGTGATTACTTTTGCTATGCCTACCACATCCTCATGTTGCAGTACCACAACTGTAACACCTTCTCTAGTTTTAATCATTACTTGGAAGGATGTCATATTCCCAGAGATTTTCCATGACCATTGGGATCTTTCTCCTTCTAATTGTAGCGAGATCCCCCTTGGTGTTAGATCAGCTAAAACTGTGGGCCATACAGCATCATCCATCACTCATAAGAGATTAGACTCATCCTTACTTCCCTAGCTGATAGCTTCAATGATCTTCTGTAAATGGCTCATCAAGGGCTTGTAGTCTTATAGCAACGATGGTGATGGAGCTTGTGTCTATGGGCATTTCTTAGGCTCATGTTGTGTTTCTACTTGTGGCTCTACCTCCTTCTCCACTTCTTGTCGTTCACTAAGATCTTTTCTTGGTGCCACAAGTTTTAGGAGTTTATTAAAGAAGGCATTCTAAGCCTTCCTAGGGATATCATTTGTATATCGTAAGATCCTAACACACTTGCACAGCCTTCTAATTAGCCAAGGAGATGGAAGTGTTAGTTTCCCTGCCTTCTTTTCTTCAAATTTCCATTGGATTTCAGTGAAGTAAAACTAGGGAAGCTTGGTTGCAAATTTTCCCATTAAAATAGTACTTCCCTTGACCGCATATGTTGAGATTCGATTGAGCCCTTTTGTGGGAAATAAGTAATAAGTCCTAATCTTGAAATACATCCTTTCTTCGATAGTCATTTCATTATATGTTTTACCCTCTTTTTCATATGCTCATTTCAGCAACAGTTTTTTGGTCTCAAGGTCAGGTCTAGTTGATAGATGGGCTACCTTAGCCCATTCATTTAGCAAGTTGAGAGCCACTGCAATTGCTTTGATTAAAAAGGAGACATTTACTCCACAAATTTTAATGGTGGTGCCCTCATCTTTATTGTGTCATAATTGATGAGTTTCACCCAGGCCTTAGTTGGACTCATGGAAAGGTTTTAATTATTGCATGTTTACTAATTATGACTTGTTTGGGCTCTCAGGTTTGTAAATTAACATGGCCCCTAAAGAAAAGGTTTCATAAATGATGTAAGGTCCTTCCCCCAACATTTGGAACTTAGTTTTTTGAGGTACATGTGTGGGGTTCCAATAGAGGACCTTTTCTCCAAGTTGAGATTTTATCTTTCATATTCTAAGGTCATGGCATTTTTACTGAATGGTTTGTGCACTTCATTCAAAGACAAGGCTACCAATTGAATTTCATCTAGCATGTTAAGGTTGATCAATATTTCTTTTTGTGATAGGCTCAGGTCAAGGTCCAGATCATAGGCTATTGAAAGTGTATAAAGCTTGGATTGAATTAAAAGAGTTGGTAATTTTCCATACATCAACTCATAGGGGGACTAGCCTATAGGGAGCTTCCATGTGGACCGATAGGCCCAAAGGGCATCATTCAATTTTATGCTCCAGTCTCTCCTATATTTGCTAATTTCTTAAGTTAAAATCTTAGTGATCTTCCTATTTGTAACCTCTACTTGACTATTGGCTTGGGGATGGTAGGGTGTTATTATCTTATGTTTAACTTCCAAGTGTTGCATCAACTTGTGAAAAGTAGCACCTATAAAATGAGTACTATTGTCAGAAATTAGTGCACGTGGCACTCCAAACTTGTTTACAACATTTTATTGTATAAACCGAGTAGTAGTGGAAAATGTACCAGCAATGAAGGCTTTTGCTTCTATCCACTTGGTATAATAGTCAACAGATTCTATTATGTATTCTTTTCCATTTGACATGGGCATGATGGGATCCATGAAGTCTATGCCCTAGATGTCAAAGGGTTTCAATGATTACATCTATTGTTGAGACCCCTCCATTTGAGCAAACATCCCACCATCTCATTGAAAATGTTCACAAGAGTGGACAAATTGGTGGACATCTCTAAAGATTGTTGGCTAATAATACCTTATCATCAGGATCTTAATGGACGTGCATCTCCCTACATAGTGTCCCCCATAAGGGCCCTCCTAAGCATCTTGGAGAATGCATAGTTAATAGGAACATACCAATGAACCAGGCCATCGATGCACACCTTATAAAGGTGTCCATTAATCTCAATGAAGTGTTTGGCTTAATGAAGAAACTATTGTTTCTTCTAGAAGTGTAGGTCTTATGGCATCTCCTAAGTGATAAGATAAGTGAGGATGCTATTCTACCATTTTGGTTTAGTGGGAACTTGTTCATTTATTGCACTGGTAAAGAGGAGTTCATTAGGAAATTAATCAAAGAGTGGGCTCTCCACCTCTTTGTTATCCCACCATAACCGAGACAAGTGATCAATGATCATGTTCTCAATTCCCTTTCGATATACCATCGTAAGATTGAACTCTTGTAAGATCACCAATCACCATATGACATGAGGGCTCACTATTGGCTTATTCATGAGGAAGTGAATGGCACTATGGTCTATGTGTATAAACACCTTGTATTCAAGAATATAGTACTTAAACTTCTCCAAAGCATACACCACGGCTATTAACTCTTTCTCCATTTTGCTATAACTAAGTTGTGCACCCACAATGCTTTGGCTTGCATAATGGATGTAATATGGATATTTCTAATCCTTCAACTATGTAAGCACAGCTCCCAAGGAATAGTTTGATGCATATTTCATAATGTGAAATGGTCAAGACCAATTAGGTGCTCATAAAATTGGAGTCTCTACAAGCTTCTTCTTAAGCTGCTGGAATGCCTTTTCACATTTCTTGGTCCATGTGAATGAAGCATCTTTCTTTATCATCTTGATCAATGGTTTCACAATCTTAGAGAAATTCCATATGAATTGCTGGTAGTAGCTAGTGTGTCCAAGGAATGACTCAACATCTTTAATAGTTTTTGGTTTGCAAGTTATTCCTTGGATGGTCCTAATCTTTTCAAAATCCACCTCAAACCTTACTTGTAGGATTCTATGCCCTAAAACAATGCCTTCCTAGACCATGAGATGGCTTTTTTGCCAATTAAGCTGAAGATTAGTCTCCACCCACATTTTAAGCACTTGCTCAACTTGGTCCAGGGCTTGCTCAAATGTAGCACCATAGGTGGAAAAGTCATTCATGAAAACTTCCACCCAACTACTAATCTACTACTAAAAATGCTTAAGACAAGGATTTGGAAGGTTGCAAAGGCATTGCATAGACTAAATGGCATTTTTTGATATGCAAAAGTCCTTTTCTATTAAAAATGCTATGGACTTGTGAACATAGTTTTGGCCTACTCCTCTAGTATGATCAGAATCTCGTGATACCCACTATACCATCTAGAAAGCTATAATAGCAATTCCAAGAGATTGTGTCTAAAACCTAGTTGACAAATGGCAACGGAAAATGATCTTTGAACATTGTCATGTTCAATAGCTTGAAATCAATACACACCATACACTTGCCATCTTTTTTTGGCACAATCACAAGTGGGCTAACCCACTCGCTATTCGCAATTGGATAAATGAACCCCACCTTGAGGAGTTGTTCGATTTCATCTTTGATGATCCACTTCAATTTTTGGTTTTTTTACCACTACAACTAGATCTTTAGCTTGATTGAAGGATTAGTATAGATGTGATGCTAGCATATCCTAGGATCAATCCTAGTGAGTTCAGGATATGACCATGCAAAGCCTATTAGCCATTTGTTAACCACATTAAACAGTAATCTTTTCTGCTCAAGAGCAAGGTTGGCATTGATTATCATTGGCTTACCATTTTTCAGAAATACATATTTCATGCCAGTAGGTAGAGTTTTTAACTCAAAGGACTCCTATTTAAAACTATCAAAGATTTCTAACTCTTCCCAATTAGTATCATCAGGTTCATCATCAAAGAGTTGGTAGTGAACTTGCTCCAATTCATCCGTACCTTCAACATAGGCACAAGTTAGAATCTCAGTAGGTTTCATGCAAAGTGTGTTACTTTCAAAATCAACTATCAACCACTAGGTACCCTCTTGCTTTGTGGCTACTACATATAGGCACTTCTAGATTTTAGATTCATCTACACACTATCTACATGCTTTGATTAATATGCTTTTGATAGACCAGAGTTTCTGCACATAGCTACACCTGGTATCATTGTACATGATGCATGGAACTCTCTTCTTCTTGATCTTTCTAAATGCATTTTCCTTAAGAATCTCCAATGTCCATTCATGCATCAATAGTGCTCAACCAAGCCTTTCCCATAATAATTGGAAAGTCCCCCTTGCAATTCTCAAATTTGATAACCAAGAAATCAATGGGATATGACCATCCATAGACAGTGGTCACAATGTCTTCCACTAAGTCTAAGGAAACAATGATGGATTCATTTACCAATTCTAAACAGATGTTGCTCTTCTTGAGAGAAGGTAGGTTTTAGGCATTGTACATTTCATAGGAAATCATATTAACACCAGAACCTGAATCAAGAAGAGTCTTACATGGCTCATTTCTAGTAATTTGCAAGTATATGAAAGGACTTCTAGGATCAAATATTTTCCTGGGAAGGTTTCCAGCCTTGATCCAATCAAATACAACATGGGTTAACATGACTATGTGGATCTTGGAAGGTGTTTCGTTTGAATGGCTCTCAAAAGGAATGGATGTAGAGGATGAGGGAAACACATAGTGACCAACCACATAAGTCAGTGAGGGCTTTGTAGGGCTACTAGTTCAGAAGAATGGTTGTTTATGGGATTTGGATTTCGAACCACTTAGTTGAGGAGCCAATTCCAAGTTAATAGCCCTAGTAGTGTTATGGATGTAGCAGGTAGTAATTGGGTTGAGGGTGAAGGAATATTTCCTGAAGGATGAGAAGGGTGAAAAGGATATGAGGATTCCCCTCTAAGAAATGGAGAATGAGTTTTGTAGTACTCTAAAGAATAGTAGTGATGCTAAAAAGAAGCATGATTGGAAGAGTCACATGAAGACATGGGTTGTTGAACATAGTACCTATATAGATCTAGCTTCTTGTAAGGGTACTACTACCTTGGTGGTCACATCACCCACAATTGTGGATGCTACAACTAATGGTACTACTCATACGATTATGGTGGAGCTCCACTTGGATAATAAGCTTATTGTTGCTAGTGGAATTTCCTTGGATTGCCTTAAGGATAAGGTAACCTTCTAGGTTCTTGCCTTCGTGCCAATCTAGGATTCAAAACATACACCTTAGATTCCTATAAGTGTGACACAATAGGACAACATCCCATGGGATGTTCATATTGGAAGATATCACACCCATCATCATCATCTGATTTTGACTCCATAACCTCTTCTACTATAGTAGCATTGCCCTTACCCCGTTAGTAGGCATGTTTAGCTTCTTTCCTTCTCTTGTGATCATGATCACTACCTTGCTCTTTGGATTCTTCTGTAATTTTTAGAGTAGTTTTAAACTTTTCATCCAAAAATTCCCACGTTTTATCAACCTTGGCTAAAATTTCAAAGATAGATTTTTGAATTAGCAAGGTTTTTTGCTACACCACTTCATCAAATGGTGCCTCCCCCTCACTGTCACAAAATCGAACCTCCCTTTCTCTAATGGAAGGGTCTCGATTATACTCCTTAGCACTTTCCCATTTTCTCAACTCACCTTCTTCTTTTACAACCTACTCAATCAACCTTTGAGTCTCATGGGCTCTTAGTTCTGACTATCTCCCTTGGGCATAAACCCCAAGAGTTCTTCTCATTTATGATCAAAGACCATATATGATATGGCAAAGCTACTCCCATTGAGAATAACCATGGCTAGGACATCTATGCAAAAGGGAATAATACCTATCCATGGTTGCATCCAAGGGTTCATGTGTTTCTTGTCACCAGTCATGGATTTGCTTTCTCAAATTAGACACTCTAAAGTACATCTAATATTTGTCATTAAATACCTCAAGCATCATACTCCATCTGTGAATTAATTCCAGTCCCAAGAAGCGATACCAACTTTTTGCTTCTTTTATAAGTGTCCTGGGAAACAACTTAAGCTTCTACTAATAATTTTCTACGTTCTACAAGGCACAAGCATCGTGAAAGGCTTGAATATGGGTTTGTGGATCTGAGTTATATCCCCCTCAAATCTAGGGATATTGTTCATATCCAACCTCTTGATTCTACTATCTTTCACATGTCTGGTTCAAATTTTAACTACCTTTGCAATGTTTAGCATGCTTCAAGTTATAGGCAAAGGTTCATCATCATTATGGTTTCAATGATGCCTATGATGTCCTCTAATATTCCTTCATTCATGGTAGGACCTAAAATCATTGTCATATCGTTTACCTCTATCAAAATTTCATCCTCTGTGGTGTCGTTTAGAACCAAAAGAGGAAGAAGATGATGTAGATGAAGAGGGTGAAGAGGGAGGAGGATTGCCACCACCATGGTATCTTCCACCTCCTCTCCACTTTTCTCAACCATGATCATCAGATTTATTATCATCATGATGCTTGCTTGAGCCCCTGCCTTGACTCCCACTTTTTCTTGAACCCGAATTGTTGATAGTGGACTACAAATTTAGGTTCAAGCCTCCTTCACCAAAGTCAACGGGTGGAGAATCTTCATGTTGAGAACCCCCAAAGGGAGAATCCTCCATATCATTTTGGTTCAGCAGGAACAAGAGGTTACTAAAATATTTCCCCTTCGTAGCTTCATGGCACCTTTCCTAGTGCTGATCTCCTTTGCATTGTGTTTATGTGGTATGGTAGTCCTGATAGTCATGGTCTTGCACAACATATTCATCATGGAGATCCTAGATGCTCAACCTCTTAAGAGTGTGGAGAAAAATCCCAAGAAATGATTAGTTTGGAGGCACCATAATGTTATCCTCCATATCTCTCCATTGCAACTATTCATCTTGATGTAGGATGATGGTGAAATTAGGTACAAACTCATCTAGATAAGCGTAAACCACTTTGAATTCTTGGGGCACTAGCAGTTTTGATTTGTTATGCCTGTGAAAAGAAGACATTTTGGATTTAAAAAATTCAATCTACTTAAATTATAATTATAATTATTATTTTTTCAAATGATTGTGACCTTAGGGTTTGTTCCAATGATCTTAAATAATATTTACTAAGTCCTAGACAATGCATGTATCAAACTACAAATCCCCGACAACGGTGCCAATCATGAGCAGCAAGTAGACCCTATGTCCAACCATATGAATTACTAAGCATTCATGCATGATCTTGTCAAATTCCATGGGCTTATATCCTTCTAAGTATGCTGGTCTCTAGGAAGTGAAACTAACCGTTGCAATCATTGTCTTCCCACTTACACTTGTGAAATGTAAAGGTATGGTTAAGTGCAACTAAGGCATATGATTTTTATCATTTTTACCTTTTATGTTTTAGGTCATATAAGAATAAAGAATAATGAATATAATAATTTAATTGCTAATTTAATCTAATCTAACTAACTAACATATAACTAATCCTAACATAAGCATCCATTCCCACTTGTGATACACATCCTGAACACGTTTAATGCTACTAGGTTACCAAACGTTAAGTATTACTAAGATTACCAAGCACCAAGTGTATGCTTAAAGTGGTTTACTTATGTGCTTAATTTATTTCTATTTAATCTAGCTTAATTTATTTCATAATTAATTATTTAATTACTTAAAGCATTAAAAATTGCATAAAACTTTAAATGCATAAATAAACAATTAATCAATTGCAAAGTGTTGCAAGGTTTATCAGGAGCTCATCTTTAATATCACATACACTGTCATGCTCAAGTACAATAGTGCTCAAATAAAGATCTATACACTCTTTGACTCCTTTTGCAGGTACTTAGAAAAATATTCTAACTTTTGAATGACAAAACTACAAGAGCTTTATTACAATAATAACCAGAGATGCCATAAACATAGTGGGTGAGCATGTATTTATAGGTGAAAACAGACATTGCGTCAATGAGGCTATGTCAACAAATCAAATTCCATATCGATGCAGCCATGTCAACAAGGCTATGGTGTTGAGGCCTCATCAACGAAACCCAAGAAAATGCAACTCATCAAGGTCCTTGGTGATTACTTCCACTAAATAAGGTATAGAGACATCTTGAATCTTGACTGTGGCATCAACCTACTTATTCCACTAGAACTGGTACATTTCTCCTAAGTACCATTCACCATTGTTGGTAAGTGTGGGCCATAAAGGAGATGCTTAGAGTTGCATCTTCACTGCCTATGAAGCAACTTCCATAAATGAAACAAAATTCAATTCCATGATGATTGTGAACATGATTGATTTTTCTCGAATGGGTTGGAGGCATTCTAGTGATAGCATGAGGCATTGTCCTTGTTTAGGTGTTTGTGGAACCTCTTCCTTTCCTTAGGCTAAATGCTCTATGGAAGAAGTCTATTGATGAATGTTGTACAATTAAGCCTCTTGCTTTGCATGTTTTTCTTGGGTAGTTTGTTCCTCCGCTTGACCTCTCCCACAGCCTCTTGGTCTTTTGCTCTTGTGTTGTGAAGGTCCTCCTTTTGGTATTCTCTTTGGGGCCATTTGCAAGCCACAAGGATTTGGAATTATTAAAGTATTTACATTAGTTCTTAGTAGTCCTTTACCTTACTCATACCCTTGGTTAGATTAAATTCTTGTCCTATTATGATTACAAAGTTAGAAAAATTTTTAAAAAGGAACCCCTCATGTGTTATATGACCTTCCATTGCTCACTTTCTTATTATGGCCTAAAATGGTTGGTATAGTCTATTATGAGTATTATCTAAGTCTTTCTAGCCTAAATTTGATCAATTAACTATAAGATTATTTTTATCTCTTATGCTTACCCTTTATGATATCTTCTAGGTGGTAGAAATTTCTGGCTCAAATTCTCAATTGTATCATGCAATGCACCTCCCCACACATACCACCACCACCCCTGCACCCCACATCCCCCTCCCCCACCCCCACCCCAAAACAACTAGGTTGAGCACTTTGGAATCAACAAGATTCAAGAATTTTGAAAATTGGAGCTACAAGGGTGAAGTTATGGCCTTTGAAAGCTAGTGTGCAAGAAATATGAGAAACAAAACTACAAAAAATCTCTTGTTGCAAAATAAGGAAGTGAAAATTTTCACTAATTCCCATGCCCATAGAGCATCATTTAGTTTGGTGTTCCAATCCTTTCTAAATCTACTAACTATCCTAGTTAATATTCTAGTGATTTCATAGTTAGTTACTTCTGCTTGACCATTGGCTTGGAGATGATATGGTGTGGTCAACTTATGGTTTACCCCAAGTTATTGTATGAGCTTCTTAAAAGTAGCACCAGTAAAATGAGTTTCACTATCTAAAATAAGCATTCTTGGCACTCCAAATCGATTCACCACATGTTGTTGAAGGAATTTGGTGGTTTTTTTGGTTGTATAATCTTTCATTGTTATTGCCTCTACCCATTTCGTACAATAATCCATGGTCACTATTATGTAGGCCTTCCAATTCAACATTGGTGTGATGGGTCCAATAAAGTTAATTTAACATATATCAAATAGTTCTAGTAGTTGTATCCATTGTTTTGGTCCTTCATTCTTGGTCATTATTCCTCCATCTTTCTAGCATCTTTCACAAGATTGTGTAAAGATATGGGCATCCTAAAACAAGGTAAGTTAATAGTAGCCTTCCATCATCAACTTCAGTGCCATCCTAAAACAAGAACTCTTGGGACTTACGCCCAAGGAAGACTCTCCCAACTAAGAGCCCATGAAGTTGAAGTATTGTTGGAACAAGTAGCGCAAGAAGAGGGTGAGCTACGGAAAAGAGAAAGTGCGGAGGAATACAACCGTGATCCCTCCCTTTGCAAGAAGGGAGTGAAATTTTGTGATGAGGAGGATGAGTCACCACTCGAAGAGTTGGTGAACAGGAAAACCACGCCGATCCAAAAGTTAACAACGGAGGTATCGGCCAAGGTAGACCAAATGTGGGATTCCTTAGACTCACGGATAGAAACAGTTTTGAAAATCGTAGAAGAGTCTAAGGATGAGCAAAGTAGTGATAAAAGCAAAAACATGCGGAG